>PYAF01003302.1:5674956-5718457 GCA_007407185.1 Glycine tomentella
GGCAGGCTGGCAGCTAATCTTCATTGACATTACATTATCAACCGAACACACTGTCTCAGTGCTTCTACACTCCTTTCGGGTCCAATACAGAGCCACACCACAATAGATTGCATCCTTGAGCCATAAAACCAAAAGTAGGATGCCTGGGTTGGTTTGGTTTGTGATGCAGTATAGTTCTACAATTTGGAATGATAGGTTATTAAGTTCATACAAAATATTTTGTTGCTAGAACTTGAAGTGTGGAAGGTTGTTCTCTTGACAAGAATACCATTAGACAACTCAGCATCCCACTAAAATCATGAAAAAGGGATAAACAGTAGGGACCAATACGTAAATGATATTTCATGAGGACCAATACCAAAATGTATAGTTTTTTCATGTAAGGACTAAAAGAAGAAAAAAGGTATCAACTGTAGGGACCGCATTAGCAATTTAACTTAATTAAACTTATCTAAACAACATGAAAAGAATGGACAAGAGATCTCACGTTTGGTCTTTCCAAATCTGGTCCTGCTTCAAAACAGGCAAAATAAGAGTGGCATTCAATATTTTTGCCACAGCCACTGCATTGCATATCTGCATTTTGAAAGATGTGCAGAAGTGAATCATTGATAGATAAATATTATATAATAATTCTATGAAACTTTCCACAGACTGTCATATAGCGCCCATTTCAATGTACAAGACAGTAAAATCAGCACCATGGATCAAATGCAACATTGAATTTGAAACAAAACCAATTTTAAATAGTAATTCTAGCGGCATTGCTATTTGCTAGTGCACCAAATTGGAAATAGTACAGTATTGAGACAGCACTTCAACAGTTAAACCAGTCTATTCTTTTACTTTTTAATTATATCAGACAGTTCGAAGAACGTTATGTTCACATATTTTACAAGTGGAAGGAAATTCTCCAATTAAAGTGCAGCAGTCTACAAGAGAACGATGGCTATGCAAGAGAATGTCAAATTAAAGGTGAATTTCAGAAAAGAAAAACAGTCTAAGCTAGAGAGTAACAAAAATGAAGGAACATATCTCATACCGCAATTCTCTGCTGATTTAGACCACCTTCAGCATGGATGAATATATAGCCATTTGTTTCATTTTCAGGAGGAAGTTCTACATGGAGGTATAAAAGTACTGTCAATAATAACAGTAGTACTAGAAACAACATACACAGCACTAGTATGAACATATTCCCCAATAACATATATTACAGAAGAAGAGAAATGAAAAAAATAATTGTAGATCACTTTTACAGAACTCCCTTGTTACAACTAAAAATCTTCAAACTTAAGGATTTTGCACAGTAGTTTTATTAATGCAATAAAAAAGTTAAAGGGTCCACTCGCTCCATTAACAAGAATTGAATTGCAGTCACGGACTTGTTGAGATACCACTTATAATTGCTTAGTCGATGCTACTGACAAATGCAAAATATGCTAAGTTGTCACAACTTCTGGGTGAAGATATTCTTATGACTTTATTTGTTAATACCCTGTTTTGGCATGGCTTGCTATGCTAATGAGATATTAAATATATAAAAATATAAATTAAGGAACAGAAAAGAAAAGAAAAAGGAAACCTGGTAAAACACCAGCCTGGCGCTCAGCACAGGGCTTCCAAGATGTTGTGGAAGAGAAAGGATTTTCCCAAAGTGATGGCGATTCTTTAACCTAAAAATAATACCAAGGAGCTCATGTGAATGGGAAAAGAACACACACCATTGGCATTGAACAATATAGAAGGAGAAACGAAACGAAACTCCAAAACAGTGGTCCTTTAGAGAACTTACATGCGGGCAGTGAAGAACAATCCCATCTTTTTTACACAAGTAAGGCGCATTCTACAAAAATATTGAACACATTCAATTATAAGAACTTGCTAAAATAATAGTAAGAAATATAACTGCATCAGATGAATTGTTTCTTTCTGTATCAGATAAAAAAAGTCCATGCATTTCTAGCACAGCTACTCATTACTGAAGTTATAATAGCTGAACATTACCAAATCAAAATCAAAACAATAGGCAATTTAATTCCATTTCAGATAAACAAAATAAAATTACACATAAGGAATTTCGTTTTCCACACAGGCGAAGAAGGATGCAATGCATTAGTGATTTAGTAGTGAATCTGAAAATGCAGGCAGAGAGAGCGAGAGAGAGAGAGAGATAGAGAGAGAGGACTCACGAGATTATGTAAGATTGTGAATAGGGAGACTAAACCAACGAGAAGAAGAAGTAATGTGAAAAAGATAGAGATCCTGGAGTTGTGAGGCGAAACCCTAGGGTCGTCGGTGAAGAAGGAGCAGAGGTGCCGGTCGCGGTCCTTAGACGAGTGTCGATCGTGCTCGTCGTCGTCGTCGGCGAGGTGGTTGTCGGGAATGAGAGGGGAGGAATCGCCACCGACGCCGACGGCATCGCGCTTCATCGGAGAATTGGAGGCTCGGCTGCCGAGGGAGGAAGAGTGCCGGAGCTCCGCCATGCTCCGATTAGCGAAGGAGTGAGTTGTCTGTCTCTTCTCTCTTTCTCTTTCTATGACTTAATAAGAACTGAGAAGCAGTAACAACTGCTTGGGTCTTACCAGAGAGGGGAAAGCAACGTTTTCTTCTTGTGGGTGTGAATGTGAATTCAGATCCACTTGTTTGCGCAATTCATTACTCTACATATTCTTTTCCACAACGAGCAAAGCAACAGCATCATTAGGTACTGTTTTCTATTTTTCGATTCTCTAACGTAATTACCCTCCTCCGCGAGGGCATCATCGTCATTCACCCACAGACACCCTTCACTCTTCCTTGGCTCTGCAAGTGGAGCCTCTTGTTTACACCTTTGGTTTTTTAAAATTGATTTGGATATTCACTCACCTTAATGGTCCATTTGCTAGAGGGAAAGATGATAGAAAATGAGTGAATCATCAAATTTTTACACGTTTTTACTCTTTATTTTAATTTAATTTTTTTTTTACTTTACTAAATATAAACTAAGTAACGAATAATATTCATAATTTATATAAGATTTAATTATTAATTTGGTCTTTAAATTATTTTAAATTGTTTAATTTAATTTCTAAATTTAAAAAAAAAAATTAATTTTCAAATTCTTAAGAAATAATCAACTTGGTCTCAAATTTTTAAAACGTTTAATTTCATCATCAAGTTTTTACAAAATAAATCAATTTAGTCTCTTCATTATTTTAAATCATTCAATTTGTTCTTTAAATTTTTAAAAAATAAGATATTAAATTGATTTATTTTTAAGAATTTGATAATCAAATTGAACCTTTTAAAAATTTAAAGACTAAATTAATTATTTTTTAAAAATGTGATAACCAAATTTAACCTTTTATGGAAATCAAATTGAACAATTTAAGATACTTTGCAGAAATTAATAATTAAACCTTTGCGTAAATCAAGTTAAAAAATAGATTAATTTATATATATATATATATATATTTCTACATTTAACTGTATTTTTAGTCCTTCGAGTGTTATAATTATGCAATTTGGATTCACTGAATTCTAGTTATGCAAATTAACTATATGTTTGGGTCCAATTGAAGACTCCAAACCTAGGTTTGCATAATAAATTCTTTATATTATAGAACTCAACTTACATTTGAGAGGGAGTAGTCCTTTTTTCAAACATGCAAAGCACTCAAAGTTTTTGGAATATGAGAATTGTATAGTTTTAGTCCCTCTATTAGTCTCCTATTAAATATTTAATAAGTTTTGGTGAACTGTACCGAATAATGATATGGCAACTAATATTTTTACATGACACATGATAATATAATACTAGAGAAATAAAAAAGATAATCAAATTGTGTCAACATATGTATCATATTTATCAAACATTATTAATGATCATGTCATCATCTAATGTTATGTTAATAACAAAAGACTAGGAATGTGTTTTGGCGTTAGAAGCCTGGAAATATTAATTATTTTTTAGGAACCATTTCATTATAATAAATGAAAATTTATCAGAAAAAATATAAAATTTGTTAATTTATCAAGGATTATAAAAAGTATTAATGACCAAAAATTAAATTATTATTTTATTAAAGATTTAATACAAAATTTTTTTATCAAAAAGCAAACACAAAATTCAAATATTTATTAGGGATAAAAAAATGTTTTAGTTGATAAAAATGAAGAGAGAAAATTGGGATAGAAGTGAGATGGAAGAGAAAATACATATATGTTTTATTTTTTTCCTTTTTTATCCTTCAACAAACTTTATTTTTCGATTTTCTAAGTTTCTTTCTTTGTCACTCTTTCTCCAAGTACAAAAACCAGAGTTGTAAATCAATATTATTGTAGAAGAAAGAAAGAGAGAAAAATTAATTGACAAATGTACAATAAAAAAATGTAGAGAGAAGTAGAGAAAAATTGGGGTAAAAGTGAAATGGAAGGAAAAATAGATGTATATTAATTTTTTACTTTTTTTCTCATCCTTCAACAAACCTTCTTCTTTCTTCTCCTAAATCTTTATTTTGTCACTCTTTTTCCAAATGCATAAGTGGTATAAATCAATGTTATTGTAGAAAGATGAATTTGGATTGATGAAGGCTTCAATAGTTGTATATATTGAAATTTAAAGTAGACTTTGAAGTTGAGATTCTAGTTGTAAGTTACTAAACAATCAATGCATAAATGTCAAAAGTGCATAAAAAAGATAAGCAAACGACCTCATGCCCGATTCTTAAAGTTTTATATTGGTCTAACAATTTTTTTAGCTAATTTTTTTCACATCCAATTTCAAGGATCTATCGAATAACAAATCAATTCCTAGTCTAACTAATTAAACCAATTGATATGTCCTATTATTAACAACAAGAATGACAATGATATAATGATGATTGATGAAAATAATAAAATGGTGTCAAACATGATAGTACTTATCATAATAATATAAGAATCTTATTAAACAATAACACTAATAAATTGTCTTCAACTTTATGATATATTATTATCATTATCAATATTATCACTATTAGTAATCATTACAATTATCATCATCGTTACATTTTGCATTATTACTACGATGATGATTATTATTATTATTGTAACTATCACAAACACTATCATAATTATTATTGTTTCCATTGTTATAAGTTTATTATGATTGTTGCTACCCTCTCATCACTTTTACTCTTTACCCTTTACAACCATTTTGATTGTCAGTCAAATGATATCAAATCAATAATAATCAATATAATTTGTGAATTAAAGTTTCAATATTAAATTAAAAAATAAAATAACAAAAAAATTGAAAACTTATAACTCACAAGTATATCGAATGACTAACAAGTTTCTCAACTTAATTCGAGCTATTTTTTTTTTTAATGATTAGAAAACAATTTTATTTGAACTTTAATATTAAAAAAATGATAAAAGAAAAAAACCATACTAGCGGGGTGACTTTGGTCTTTTTCAGCCAGGCCAGTGTGTGTGACACCGTTTATAAGCTTAGCAAGGGTTTAAGAGGTCGAACGAACGAGGGAGCACTGAGCAGCGGTTGCCGGAAAAACCATTGACGGCGATGGCGGAGACGGTGAGACTTCGCTTGGTGTTCGAGGATCGTGGTATGTTAAGCAAGTCAAAGAAGAAGCAAGGGCTCAAGCGTTGCTGGTTTCTGCTTAAACCCCAACAAACCACCATTTCCGATGTTGCCTCTCATCTACTCAACACTTTCCGCCTCCACCGCACCTGTCCCCATGGCATCGTCCTATCGGTATGTATGCATATATTCATGTTGTTTGATTACACTTTCCCATCATCATCATTTTTAACAATCATGAAACAAATTCGCATATCTTCATTTGATGATTCGATTGGTTTATTGAGCTGTTGAGTATATTGCTTTGACGATTGAAATTTTGGACAACTGTGGTCGTTCCGTTTTTTTTTTATAATGCAGATGGATGGTTTTGTTTTGCCATCTTTTGAATCCACTTGCATTTTGAAGGATAAGGACATTGTTTGGTGAGTTTATGCAATTATCGGTTTTTTTTTTTCAGTTTTCACTCACATTCATGTGTTGTTGCTGTCAATATATAGTTTCTGGTTGCAGTGTTATAATGCTTGTGTATTTGTGGTAGTGTGAAGAGAAAAGGAAGCGTATCAACTGATGATATACCTGCAATGCTGCCACCTGCGGCATGTGAGAATCAGTCTATTGAGCTTCCGAAACTTCTCAAAATTGAGGGCCTTCAAGAGGAGTCTGGGGGAGAAGAAACCATGTCCCAAAAGGATGGCGATGACCAACTTGAAGATGCAGTTTATGTGGAATCTGAATCGGACGGGAATGTTGTCTCCAAGAAAAGAAAAGCTTCAAAGAAGCTCAAGAGCCCTAGGTTTGTTTTTTCCTCAAATTTTTAATTGTTAGTGCAACAAAGCTTACAAAGTTGTCAGAGTCTTTTCAGCATTATTTATTAGGAGGTGTTTTCTCTTCTGAGTGTTTCAGAATCTAGTTTTGTATAAGTAACTTTTGTGAGGTTGCTTTTCTGCTTTGACTAGGTAACATATTTTGGCAAATCTCTGTATGTGGGAGTAAGTTGGGCAATGGCATTAATCTTTCTGCTCCTTATTTAACTTTAGTTTGTTTGAATGTATGATTACCTAGGGATCTCTCTTTTTCCTTCGAAACCTTTTTTTCTTTTCCCTTGTTTGGAACTTTGAGTAGTTATTGGAGCATGTAAACAATATTTGGGTTGTTAACTTGATTCCATTATCTTTTATATTCAGTCAGAAGAAGATTAAGTTGTCTACTGCCGAAAACTTGTCATTCATTGCTGAGGTCCATGAGGAGGAAAACGGAAGCTCTGAAGGCCATATTCATCACCAAACGAGTGTTGTCAAGAAGGACAAGAAGAAGCCTTCCAATTTATCTAGTCAGTCAAATAAGTCAAGCAACCTTAATAAACAGAAGAATGACGAAAGTGATCCTACAAGTGACGAAACAAGGTGCAATTTGTTCACATTTGTGATTTATATAATATGTCAAATGATGTATTTTCCTTCTCTGATTGTGCATTGCAGTGTATATTTCGTCCTTTTTGGGCTAGGCAATTAGCTGATAAAATTTTATGGACAATTTTGTGTTCATGTCTGGTGTTTTTATTTTTATCTTGGTTATTTTATATTTATTTGTCTGTGTTTGTAAATTAAGAGTTGTGCTTTGATGGAGTAGAAAACAATAAAGCTTTTTTCTGTTATGTATAGATTGTTTGATTCCTGAGTTCCTCCTATTGTTTCTTCTAATTTGAAATCCCCATCCCCTTATGATGATGATGATGTTGGTCTCCGGAATATCAAAAATAAAAAAAAAAATATTTTTTCATTATTTTTCTCTGATATGCTATACAGGTTTGTCCAGCCTCAAGATGAAAGTGAAACTAAAAAGGTAACACTTTATTTGCACTGTTTTTGAATACACATATAGTTCTTGTTTGCACTGAACTAAAAATAATAAAGTTCCATGTTGTCATGATGACCTGTTCACATTTTGATTTTCATTAAAAAATTTACCAAATCGCACTTGTAAACATATGAAGAATATTTCCAGTTTAAGGCTTTAAGCTTGATTCTTTGGTTATCAATGCTGAGGTATGATATAGCAGGTAAAAAATGTATATAATTCCTTCAAGTCAAATTAGAAACTTCTGCTGTAGTTGATTTTCTGACTTTTCTTGTGTCCTTCCTTCCCTAAAAAGGTAAAATGAGGTGTATCAGGATATATGTTCACGTGTGTTTAATAGGACTTAATGTGGCCAAATAATAGGGTTTGAAATAAAATAGATTAAATACTCAAATCTAGCCTCCAAAGATATATATGACATCATTCTAGTCCTCCAAAGATTTTGTACACCAATTTGGTCCTTCATAGCTTTAAATTAGTGTTGATTTGGGGGTTAAATTGGTGTGCAAAGATATACCATCAAGTGAATTAATTGATGTTCATGTTAAACAATCAAGGACCAAATTGATATCTAAAAATCTTCAAAGAACCAACCCTATGTCCCATGTATATAGAGGACCAATTTGAGTATTTGGTCAATAAGATACTCCTGTCCCTATGAAAATAAAAGCAGGTTGGCTTTCTTATTTAGTTCATGATAGTATACTGTGGTCTGTGAAGATTAGTTGGCGAATGATTTAGGAATTTCCATTTTTATGGACATGTCTCTGGATACTTCATCTCACTTGGTCATTTTATCCTGTTTCAATAGTCAATACTTGTTAGTCCATCTCTTGACAAAAGAACAGGGGATGTCAAATATTTACACTTTAATTTTATTTTCAGTTGCCTAGCAGAAGTGCTCGGCGGAAGAAAGCTAAAAGAAGATGGCTGAGGGAACTAAGATTAGAGAAGGAGAAGGTAATCTGGTTCTGTAATGCTACTGTAGATGTATTTATGGAGATAGGATCTTATGAATAGTGTTGTTAAATAGCCACTATAGCGGTTCTACGGTGCCATTGTGTTGTGGAATTCCTTGGTTTGCAATCATGACTTTGTTTGCTATTGCGGCATCTCAATAGATGGATGTGGGACTGCATGTGACCTTTTTCCCAATCAATCCCAGTGTCCCACTCCCCCCATGCATGTAAAATTTGTTAAACTTCTCCCATATGTAAACCTTTGTTCATGGCTTCATGTAAGGATCAAGGAAGGACTCCTCCACTCCTCCATTAACATTTTTTCACCTCCTCCTGCATCCTCTGGTCATCTTCAACGAGTCTCCGGGCAATTGAACTTGAGTTTATATTATGCCAAATTTTATGCATTTTATTTTTATTTGCATACAACTTAATTTTTTTATATATGATTTATATATTGATATATATCATTTATTTCAACTGTTATGCGGCTTCCACTATTTGCCTGCAGTCCTGCACTCTATCCTCTATATGATATAGCAAATTATTAGCTTTCTGCCATTTTCCGCGATCTGCAATTGATAACATTGCTCGTGAATGATAATTTACTAGCTGTATTTGATATTGTTGACTTGTTGAGTTATAGACTTTTGTCCCCAGGTCATAGTATTGCAAGAAAACTGACAAATGATTAAATACATTTTGCAAATCATTTGTCAGTTTTCTTGGATCACTTGTCTAAGCTTACTATTTGCAAAATGTATTTAATCATTCTTTCTGAAAGGAAATGTTCTTTTGTTCAAATTGTCAGCTCCATCAGACTCCAGTGCTTGAAAAAAATGGACAAGAATTACCTATCAAAGATAATAATTGTGTTGTTTCTGATGTACATCAACAACCTGATGAAGAAACTGGAGAAGAGGATGACATTGTTCCTGTGGAAATTAGGCCAGGGCACATTCGGTTTGAGTCCCTTAAGAAAGGTTTGAATGCAGATCTCAGCCATAAAATTTTAAAGTAGCAATTGTGTTTTTGGGCTTCAGGATTAATTGCTTTCATGATCTGATACATGTCCATGCTCTATTTGATGCAGATCAGGATCAGGCAGTGACACAGGATCAGTTTCCACTGGTTGGTTTGATTTTCCTCAATAAAAGATTTACAATTTCCGCTATGTTTTACTCTCCATCATAAATAGTCAATTTAATATGTTAATTTTGCAGAAAATTGTACTACACATTAACGCATTAAGATTATTATTATTATTTGCATTTGAACTTCTTTATGTTTTATCTGGGTTTTTAGACTTTAGGGCTTGATGGAGAATAAAGAATGTTCCAGTCAGAAGTGACTTGTGATTGGAAAGTACATAATTTACAAAACAGCCTTTTCTTCGCTCTTAGTCCTTTCTTGGGTGTCTGATGGGTAATGAAGATAGGCGGGAGGGAGCTAACAAAATTATTTAGGTTTATTCTCGGGAGATACTTTGAAAGGAATCAATGTTACTTGATATAAATTTGATAGCACTTGAACAGCTTGTGTAATCCATATCTTGATTCTCACTAAAGGGCTAAGAATAGCTTGAAGTTGTAAAACTTACTATCTTGATTAACTAATCAAAGTTTGGTGCACAGATGTAATTCCATGTCAGTTCTATAATATGGTCAAAACTTTTCAGGTATTAGAATATCAGGAGATTTGCTATTATTTTTGTCATGATATTTCAATTGATTTGTAAATGTAAACTTAATGTTTCAGGAAACATTTCAGTGGAATGGAATTACCAACAAGAAGAAGGGCCAGAAATGGGGTAAAGAGAGAATGTCATTCCGTAAACAGGATGGCTACGAACATTCCCGTCAAGATTGTCCTACAGTTCAGAATACTGAAAAGAAACAGCCATCCAATGCAATAGATTTTGATAAGCTTAAACCTTATTATACAAGCTTGCCTAAGGTGCTTTTCTTTCCTTCCCCCTAATGTATCCTTATGGCATTTCTTATTCTGCTCAGTATCCTAGAAGTTAATTAACCTGTTGCAATATGTTAGGAGCCATTTCAGCTGTTTTTGGTTATACCATTCAAATTCTTATCTGTATTCAATGCTATGAATCTGTAAATTCTGTTGCATGGTACTCTTTTGGTGCTTTTTAATAACTTATGTATACACTGCAGGAAGGTGATGTAATTGCTTATCGATTGATTGAGTTAACAGAATCTTGGACTCCGGAACTTTCCTCCTTTAGGGTACATATCAAGTCTGCTTTTGGATTACATTATTAAAAAGAAAAATGCATCAGACGTTTAATACATATTACATCTATGTCCTTGCAGGTTGGGAAAATATCTCGGTATGATGCTAAATCAAACAGGATTTGGCTGGAACCAGTTTTAGAATATCCATTTGATTTTAAGAAAACAATAGATGAGGATGCATCTTCTGTACAGTATAACCCATCCCCTTATCAAGAGAATGGGTCTTTAGAGGTAATAAAGTTATTTCATTTTTTTTCCCGTTTATTTCATTTTTGCACTGTAGCTTATATGGTAGGGGAGAGTCAATATGTCCACTATGGTAAACAATATATAGGTGGTGCCTGGTTTATGTTAATCCAATGAATTGATGGATTGCAGATATATAAAACGGCCAATATCCAGACATCTTGTGCCGGTGCATTTTATGTATTTAATTTTATCTTACTCTGTATCATGACGAAGTGTTAAAGCCCTAATTTTAATTGAATCTTCAAAAAACTTTTCTTTCTAATAAAACTAGCATGCCGCTGCTTATTTGCATGAAAATGACATTGTTTTCCTTCTACAGATAGAGTATACATCGCTTGCTGATGTTCGAATGGTTAAGCATGGCAATCCTGATTTGGACACTGTAGTTGTTTCTAGTGATGCTTGGGTTAAGCCAACAAAAGCAACTAATGATATTACCAAAGAAAAACTTGTGGAAAAAGTAACTAATGGTAGCACTGATGAAAAACTCGCAGCTGGTCAAACTACCATGGCAAGTTGCCAGCCAGAAAGAGGTCATATCACTGCTAAAGGTAATGTACACTTTACGATTATTGGAGTGTATGGTCTACAGAAAAATGAAAACATTTTGATGCACTGAACATGTGGAATTTCTTTACAGAAGATGGGGAAGTAAACGTGTGGGACGAAATTAACGAGGCATTAAAAGCAAAGAAGGCCAAGCTGTCGAAGGAGGATGGTTGGAGTAGAGGAGGAGAGAGCTCTAGCACGAGGTCATGGTCCCATAGAGCCATGAGATGCAGTGCGCTGGGTCCCACAATGGCATTGTTAAGGTCCAATAATGGACTTTAAGAAACAAGCCTACATCTGTTGTGTATCACCTATCCGCAGTATTTTGGTATATATGAACAAATTACCGAAGCCACCATCATCTTTTTTGGTATATATGAACAAATTACCGAACCACCATCAGCAATTCAGGCTGCATGTCCTGATTTCAATATATTATAGGCAAAATATTTGAAGCCTTATTCTTATTATCCATCTTTCGGATGTTATTAGTTGCAGTCCTCCTGAAAACCAAGCAGCAAATTGAATCAACTGCTATACAAAAATATGAGACCATTGTTCACCATCCTAAGTATCAAACAAAAAAATTATGATTATAGATAAAAACGCTTCTTTTCACACAATTTACTGTTAAAAATTCTATGGTTGTTAGTTGGCAAACCGTATTGTATGTAAACCCTGCAAACTAACAGTTGTCTGCGACTCATTAACCAGGCAGACTAAAAGAAATCAGCGTTCCATAACTCAAGTTAAATATGGGTTTTGAAACTTAATTGTTTATTAATTAACGGAAGCAGTAACTAATGACAGATGATGATTCATTCCACAACACCGTAAGCTACTTCTACTAACTTGTACACATTAACATCATTAACATTAGTTCCTGACGAGTTAAGAAAGATAGACTCCATATTCAGTTTAACAACTGTTTGTACTTCAATTGCAATTATAAGGCACGGTATGCATGTAATCACTTGGCACGCACGGAATAATCTGATCGTGAGTGCAAATTTACATCCAAAATTTACACAATTCGTGCTCAACTAATCCCATTTCCTTTCTCCTCTATGTCAAGCTCAGCCATTATATTACATAACTCTGTACCACGATCCTCTTTGTCATTAATCTCACTCTGCAGTTCAACACCTGAACTAATGATATAGTCATCTGATATTAGCCATTTTCCTTTGTTTTCACGGTCAGATTGTTTGCAAGTATCATCATCCTTCACCACATTATCATCTAATTCAGGCAAAGAGAAAGACAGTGATCTTACCAGGTTGTTCTTGGGGACATGAGAGGATTCACTGGTCGAGGGTAGCAACATCAGAGGCGGTGGATGATTCCCTCTGCGCTCTGCAATGGAGAGGAAAGAACCTTTCAACGGCAAATTGGAGTTCGCCCCTCCGAATGTGTGATTAGCCGATAATTCTTCCAAGGGTGAAGAGACATCTTCTTTGTGAAGTAAAGTGGAATTTTCTGAGAAAGACACGTCTTTAACATAAAAGGGTTCAGCCGATTCAAGGCCAGATGGTGATGGCTGCCGAGAAGACACGAAGGACAAGTCGGACCAGTTGGTAGAGGAAGGCGAAAAAGTAAATGAACTGGCGTAATCAGAACTTGAAGGTGAAAGTGTTGGTGACTTGGAATTGAATGTTGGAATGCAGCTTATGAAGCAAGGAAAAGGATTTGATGTGCCGGGAGGAGACAGTGGCAATGATGAAGCAACACCATGAACGGAGAAGTCCATGGCTTCAGGACTACCTTTTTCCCTATTTGGATAGCATTCAAAGGAATCCGGTGAACCACACGGAGGAATTGATGATGGTGACAAAGGCTCATCTGCAGCTTCCTCAGATACACTAGGTTGATGATCATTGCATGGGGTTGAATCAGCATCACGGTTGAATTTGGGGGATGTGAGCAATCCGCTAGCAAACTTCCTCCTCAGTCTTGCCCAACCTTGTTCTCTAGCAGGAAGACAAGTTTCTGATCCTGGATCAGACAAGGAAAACGGTGGAACAACCCCACCAGCAAGTGCCTTGTGGAAAATCTCAAAATCCAAATCATATGCATCAACTTTTCTTGGACCAGTAGTCATCCCTGAATCAACCGGCTCAACAACACTCTCCATGCCTTCAGAGGGCTCCTCCATGATCACCACTTCTTTGTCAGAATCACCTGATATTCGTTGCTCAATAGAAAGAGCAATCCAAAACCCGGGTGGTTCTTCACCTTCATGGATTGTCAAAATAGGACCTTTTGCCCCCTCATAACGGATCACCTGAAAGGCTGCACTCCTAGCATTACATGACATCACAGAGTCACAATGTTTCCCATTCCAAACATAGATAGCAGAAGGAACATGAACAATGAATGCCCCACGAGAATCAAGAGCTTGTGAACCTGGCTGGTTAACCATCTTGGGGACAAGATGAAGAGGGTCATAGGGAGAGTGAGGAGCCATACGATACATCTTGAGAACAGAATTTGGACTTGCAGGCATAGCATGAACCCTTTTCTGACACTGCAATAGTTGACAAGCGAAACCCATGTTCGGGTTTGTGACAGCCCTTGCAGTCTTCACAAACTGAAAAGCATCTTCAAAGCTCTGCCCTTCCCTCCACATGAGGTAAGCAATCACCAAAGCCGTTGATCGAGAAACCCCTTGACAACAATGGACAAGGACACGCCCACCTTGCTCTCTAACATCCTCAAAGTAATCAAACACATCATAGAGAATACTTGTTATGTCCTCAGTGGGGCTGTCCTGCAACCAAAGTGTCTTGTACACAAAATCACCTTTGAAATACTCAGGACAAACAAAGCCAACACAGTTGAGAACGTGAGTGATTCCATTCTGCCTGAGGAGTTCATGGTTCTTGGCTACCGTGTCACTCCCCAAGTATATGTGCTCGGCAATTCTGGAACACTCTTTGTCAAAGAAGGCCAATTTGTCCCTCTTGAAGAGAAAATCCTTGGTGGGTTGTTGTTGACTTGAGGAGCTTGAGGAGCCTCTTGGAGTCTGAGGAAGTGGCCAAACCCCAAGATCATCAGATCCAGCACTAGGCCATTCCTCCACGTTGCGTTTGTTGATTGAGAGAGGCTGAAGGGGTGGCAAAAGTGGTCTTGTTTTGCTGTTTGTCGGTGGCTTGCGGCTATTGGGAGACCTTTCAGTCCATGAAACAGAACGAGAATAAGTTTTCCATGCAACACCACCGGGGGGGGCTTTGTCCTTCCTACCCTCTTCCCCTAACATGGTGTTTGTTTTCTGAAGAAAAAGGGTGTGCTATAAGATGGAAAAGACAGAAACTTGATTCGCACCCATTAAAGCATTGTTACTCACTATTGAGTACTACAGAGGGAAAACATTAGAAAGGAGTTGTTCTTGTTCAAGTTCAAAAGCGTGGTAAATGGGAGAGGAGTTATTTGCAGCTTTGAGTTTTGTCTACCCCTTGTGTTCCATATTCCCACCTAAAACACTTGACCCTGTCTTTGTCTCTGACTCTTTCTTTGGAACATATACATATGCATGTTGATAAATAAATAAAAAAGTGAAGGGAGAAGG
Source organism: Glycine tomentella (assembly GCA_007407185.1). Taxonomy (NCBI): domain Eukaryota; kingdom Viridiplantae; phylum Streptophyta; class Magnoliopsida; order Fabales; family Fabaceae; genus Glycine; species Glycine tomentella. The sequence continues at coordinate 5,689,963 of PYAF01003302.1, forward strand.
AAAATTCAAAGTAAAGCAGACAACACAGCAAAAAGGTTGTTACAGAAAGAGAGTGGCCGATCTGCAGGGATGGTTAAGGATCATGTTCCTAATCCTATGTAATCACCACAACACAACACAAACCCAACCTTGTCCGTAAGAACATGCCAGAGGGCAAAGAGTGTGTTGTATTTGGCTCAATACCGAAAACATTGCATTTGCGGCAGACCAAGTAGCTTGCCACCTAAGAATTCCTCACTATCATGAGGGAATCAGTCAAATTGCCACGTCATCATTCACACTTTTTTTTAATTATTTCTCTGTTTTCCTTACCCAGAGTAGTGGCGAAGCTGAAGTTCTATTAACATATCATGGTTGAGCGTATGATTACAATGTAGTGTAGAAAAAAACAAACATTTCTAAGTATCTTTCTTATAAGGCAAATGGATAAAAGACATTACACGCCTCTTTCTTGGCTCTTGCAGTGTCGATTAGTTACGCATATGTCCACCGTCCCTGAACTTCTAATTCTCTAAATCTACTTATTTTAGTCAAATGAAAGTTACAGTCTCAATCATGTTGCAACTCTTTCACTGGTTCCTTCCTTCTACTTTTATTAGTTCAGTCACGTTGTATGCAAAAGAATACATATCTGAAATATATATGTTTAGTAGTACCACAAAATTCAACAAAGTAGTTTAGCATACCCCTAATACTAGTACTACTCAGTCGTTAATTCCTTTTGTTTTTGGTTTGAACAAAATAAAGTAGATACCTTATTATATCTTAATGCATACATAGCATGCACATTGTACAATTCAGTCTTTTTAATCTGTCCAGGCTTCGTTGCCAAACCAAATTTTAATCTAGCACACACATATATAATTTCCAAACCATACACACAGAACACACACACACACACATATATATGTGTGTGTGTGTTTTAAAGACGTAATGGTCAAAGGAAGGGAGTTGTGACTTGTGAGCTGTGACTGAGAATATTTTTGTTTGTTGAACGTAAGAATATTGTACAATAGGAAATTGCCAAGTTATTGCAAATTAGTGTATGAAAAGAAATTAAAATAAAAAAGGGTCAAAAAAGGGTGGCGAACTGGCGATGCAACTAGAAGCCAATTGGTTAACTTTGTGGTCCGCATGGAAGACCTTTCCAAACTAGCCGCCTTAGAATTATTATCTTGCTAAGCACGTCATTATACGTGATACCATTACTGTTGCATCTTTACAATATATCCAACCACCCCAACTTTGTCCACTCCCAAATTTTGTCTCTCTCTCATAAAGACTAAAGAGTGGTGACCTTAAAACTCTCCCAAGTTTAGATGCAGATGGGAGTAGATAGAAAAGAGACTACAAATTGCCTTGATGAAGTCAATTTTAGGCATTAGGTAATTTATGCATGTTGAAACAAAAATAACTTTGAATATGTAGTTATTTAATGAGATACATCATACATATTATTATTAGATGCTCGTTGAACATTCCATAGTGGTAAACAGGTATGAATTTTAAATATCTTGTGCATAGCCTAATTTAAATGATTGTGGAGTGTTTTAGAAATGATGATCAGGCATTGTCGCATTTTTAATTGTCAGGTTTCGTATTAAAATTTGAATAATAAAGTGAGTCATGAATGACAAGTGCCATCTCCCTTTTGTCCCATGTTCTTTTTTCCCAGTCATGTAAATTATTGCTAGGTTTCATTAAAAAAATATGTTCATTTATTTTCCTCTTGGTTGTTAGTGCTTTAAAAAAACATGTAACATTTTTTAAGCATTTGGTAGTTGACATTGAAAATTTGGCATTTTAATTTGGGATATGTTTTATACACCATACAAATTTCTATCACACCATATATGAACAGTGCACTTCCAAAAATACCTTTCGCGGTATGAATGTGTAACATTCTTACAGATTCGTCAATCCGTATGAGTTTTTTTTTACGAATTGGATAATTCGTAAGTTTTTATTTTTATTTTTTACGGATACCGATTGACGAATCCGTATGAGTTTTTTTTTTTTTTTTACAAATTGGACAATCCGTAAGTTTTTTTTGTAAGTTAAAATATATTTTATGAAATAATTAAAATAATGGCGCATGCAAGTCTCGAACCTGCAACCTTCTCGATGCTCCAACAATTGAGCTAATATGCCAATTATGTTGAAAAGTAATTAATGTTGATACATATAACATTAAATTTTTAATGTATATTTAATACACATGTAATTTTACATAATAAATTTTGTAACAATTAATTTGGGTCTAATAATTAAACTATAAATTAATTATGCTCCTCATATATTTTGATCTAATAATTAAAATTAATTTAATTATTAGATCAAAATTAATTGTTACAAAATTTATTATGTAAAATTATATGTGTATTAAATATGTATTAAAAAATTTAATGTTATATGTATCAAAATTAATTATTTTTTAATATAATTGGTCTATTAGCTCAGTTGGTTGGAGCATTTCGTTAATAACGTGAAAGGTTGGTATTTTTAGAAGTGTACTATTCATATATGGTGTATTAGAAATTTGTATGGTGTATAAAATATATCCTTTTTAATTTTTACAGCTGCTTATGAAAAACAGGCCCAAGTGAAAGTGGAGCCTTACGGAGCTTCGTTTGGACCACCCCATTTGGATAGGGCATGTTGGGCTTTAGTGAAGGGAATTACTGGGCTTGTTGATATGATCAGAACTATGATGTCTGACCCAAGGAAAAAGAAAAAGAAAAGATTGATTTTTTCCTTTTGGTTTGGTCAATTCGAATCCATGTTGGTCTAAAAAACATGTTATTTGAACATTATAAAGTGGTAAATAGGTATTAATTTTAAATTACTCGTGCGTATCCATATTTAAATATTTTTTTGATTGTTTTAGAAATGATCAGGCATTCACACATCTTTAATTATCAGGTTTCATATTAAAAATAAAATAAAAAAATGACTTATGAATGAACTAAAAATTGAAGTGTCAAACCTATTTTTTCCCCCACTCAAGTAAATTATTGTCCTGTTTCATTAATATATATATATATATATATATATATATATATTGCCTGTTAGTGCTTTTAAAAATGTCATTTTTTAAGCATTTGGTAGTTAACAACTTAGGCATTTTAATTTTAATTGCCGCTTGGAGAATACAAGCCCAAGGAAAAGTGTAAACTTAAGAAATTGGGAGTTACTATTAGCCCCAATTTAAATTGTTCTTGGCCACTATTAAGAAGCTGTAATTTTTTTATTCCAGAATTATCCTTCCTTTAGGATCATGATTCTGTTAAATAAAATGTACAACAAAATCATGATTTCATTGTTATATAGTTTTTGCATCTCACTTATTATAACGAAATTGTGATTTCATTACATTTTTTCCATCCCAGAATAACGAAAACACGTTTTTATTGTATAAAGATAGGGTGCGAAAAAATTACACAAGGAAAATGTATTTCTGTGTACAAAATCCAAAACGAAATACATTTCTACTGTGTAATTTTTCCGCACCCCCTGTTTATACAACAAAAACGTGTTTAATGACGACACACATTACCTTTTTAACAATAATCAGATTAATTGTTACATAAATTACCTTTTTATTTAAATTTAAATTAATGATGACATAAATTACTCTTTTTTAATTCTAATCAAAATAATATCATGAATTGATTTGATTACGATAAATAAAGATAATTCTTATAATAATTAATTTGATTATCGTTATAAATGGTAACTTGTATCCAATTAATTTAATTTTAATTAAAAATATATTGAGTATTATTAAAAATGGTAAGTAATATCACAATTAATTTGATTACTTAAAAAGGTTAACTTGCATTTATAATTAATAAAAATCATAAAAACAAAAAAAATACAACAAAAAATACAATTTCGTTGTTTTTTTAAAAACAAAAAAAATGCACAACGAAAATACGATTCCGATGTGTGTCTCAACGGAGATCACAACGAAATCATACTTTTGTTGTATATTTATTTTTTGTTTTAAAAATACAAATGAAAATATGATTTTGTTGTGTATTTTAACAAAGACCACAACACAATCGTGTTTCCGTTGTATATTTAATAGGGGGTGAGGAGAAAGAGGACATGAGTAAGAGGAAGGGGAGAAGGAGGGGTGAAGTGTTTGAATAGGAGGTAAAATAGTCTTTTTCAAAGAGATTAAAGTTTGTAGGGACCAAGAGCAATGTTTGTAGAAACCAATAGTAACTCCCTTGAAATTTCATTCGAAGTGAGTCATGGCCATCTAGATAAAGCTTGTTAGGTATTGGTGTGGGAATGCCAAGAGGCTATTGCTTCCTACACCTCATGAAATTTTAAAACGAACTGAATGGGCAAAAATGACCTTCAAGTCTCACTAGACACCCTTGTCTCACCCTAGCAAATCCAGTGTTTCGATCAAATCAATGATCGAACTGGTTTTCACAACATTGGAGGAAAGTGAATGGTCGAAAGGGCTTGTTGATGAGAAAAATCTTGTTAAGTGTTTATTGAAGTATTTAGAAGAGGGTGATGATAGATGGTGTCCAGAACATGTATTTCAAAAGTATATAGTTAATCTGGAAGTCTATTATGTTATGAAATATGTTTCTAGATTACTTATATATTTTTAGAATGCTTAATTACTGTTTTATTTTCTAAATTTGAGGGATATGCTTTTTAGTCCTTGAAATTTAAAAATGTTTTTTTTAGTCCTTGAATTTTAACAATTTACTTTTTTTAGTCTTTGATACAATAAATTGACACTTTATGGTGATTTTTAGCATTTTGTGGTGATTATTTTAGCACTATGGCAATTTTAAAATGCAAAATCAAATGGTTAAAAATAAAAACTAATTTATGAAAGCTAAAAACTGCCACAAACTATCAATTTATTATGCTAAAGACTAAAAAATAATTTTTCAAAATTCAAGAACAAAAAAAAAGGTTTTAAATTTTAGGGATTAAAAAAAACACCTCCCAAATTCAGAGACTAAAACAATTATTAAGTCTTTTTTAAAACTAGTTTTGATATCAAAGACCAATTTTTATACTTATTTAAAAATTTGTTGAAATCAATTTGACAAGAAAATGGATTGATTTTCTAAATTAAATCATAATGTTGGTTCATTTTGAAATTGTATTTTAAAATTGTTACAAAGTTCTAAAAAAACCATCACAAAGTTGTAAAAATCAACATAAAATATCAATTTATTGTATCAGGAACTAAAAAAATAATTGTCAAGGACTAATTTTTTTTAAAAAAATTCAGGACAAAAAAAAATACACACTAAATTTAGGAGTTAAAACAGTAATTAAGCCTTTTTGAAATGAGCATTTCATAATAATAAAGTTGATAGTGTTGTAAATATTTTGGTATTTGTCTTAGATTTTTATGAATTAAAAAAAGTTATAAAATTAAATATGTAAATAATTATAATTAAAATATGTTTTATAATATATATTTCAAAATAAATAATATCATATTATATAAAATAGTATCTATTAAGTCAATTTTTTAATTATGTATATATAATTATTTAAAAATATAACTTTTTTTTTATATAAACAATACAGAAAAGTAAAGCAAGTTAGAATCACTCGAATAAATGTACCAAAACAATCACTCAGACTCGTCCTCTTATTCCTTACATCTGGACTTGTCATTTGACAATGGCTCCTGGCTGCAACTTTCAACTTGATGGTTACTAAATTCGAAAGCTATCGTATCCTGTAGCTTCCTTGAAATAATGTCATCCTTGACAAAGGCTATAAAAATGTATAAGGAGCCCATTAAAGATGGATCAAATGTCATACGTTGGGGCAAAGTTCCTTAGTAAAAGTGTCATTTATAAGGACTAGAGTTGTGAGGTAAAAATAAGTTAAAAATTAACATATTCTAATTTTATAATAATAAAAAAATAGATGAAAAATTTTATAATAAAAAAATTCACTAATTTTATAGACACAAAAAATATATTTTAATATAAAAACAATAAAACAAGAGTTTATATCATTAAAACATAAGTCACTAATCTACTATGGTTCCTTATGAAATTAAGATAAACTCATTTTCTTAATTTCCTAAACACCGGTTCCTTGTAAAGAGGTAATGGTTTCTTAATTACTACTCAAAACTCAAATTGTAGATGTAGATCTGAACAAACAAACTAAGTTAGCAACTCAAAATGCTTATTAACCTAAAAACGCCAAAACTCTTAATTCATCATCATAGGCAAGCTATTAACTTTTATGGCTTATTAGCTCACTAAATTTATCATTGAGAGTCAGAATACTTTTCACATTTTTTACAGGTATGCACTATCTCTGTTTTTTAAGCTTACAAGCAAATCCAATTACTTTGTTTTAGTATTGTTCACTGGAATTTGCTAAACCACTACTAAATCGAAACAAATCTTTACCAAACTCAAAAGCTAACTTGTTGGAAGAAGACAAAAAAAAAAAAAAAAAACAAAAAAAAACAAGGGGATAGTATAGATATGTGAATCATTGATTCATTTTCCATCGAGTCTACGCACATGCTTATGAAATTCATCTCTACCCTATGTTAAAATAACACATTAAGATTAGTGTCTCTATCTCTCCTGTTATAAAAAAAATTGTCAAACATGCTCTTATTCTAGGATGTTTCGGATTGTGGGCGTAATATACTTGTCAACAGTGGATTGTTTACAATATTACACATGTATTTACTAGGAAGGATCCACAGGAAAAATAAATCCATTGCAATGTGCATTTTTTATTGAATAAATAAATAGAGAAGATTTCGTGTGAACTTTGTGAAATGATGGAAAAGTACTAAAAAACACAATCATTAGTTACTTGTCAACATGGTACAAACGTATACATGTGAAATTTCCCATACAAACTTAAGATACCTCATAAGAACCATTTTAACATGTAGGAAAATGTAGGCATCATAATGTATAAAACATGCTAAATCTTTAAACTACATCATTGATAATATCATGTATTATTTTCTCTTTCCTTCTTATATTTCTATTATATATACTCTTTGTAGGGTAAGATGATTCATTTTTTTAATAATTATTAACATAGACTAATCTTAAAGAACTAGTTTGAAGTGGAAGAAAGGGATGAACACAGTTGACTTGACCTTACTCGATTCCTTCCAATAGCACTCTTCTTCTCCCTGGTCATAATTCATTTGCAATTCTTGTTGAAACAATGCATCTAGAGGTATATGAACAAGTCTCACTATCTTTCTTGGTCTGCTGTCGGTGTTTGTGACCTCGAAATTTCGTTCAGCATGGTTTTGGATTGAATTCTGCTTACCCTTCAAGTATTTTTCAGTTTCCCAGAAAAAATTATTGGTGTGGCTAGTCAAAGTTGAGCTTTTTTTGTCCCTTTGGGTTATTATAGTTTGATTCCTTCACCAAAGTTATATAAACATGTTGTATGTGTTTTGGAGTTTCAGCTAGAGACTTGGACAATTTTGGTTGCTATTGTGTGCATCTTGGTCTTTGTTCTGAAGGAGTTTGTTATGGGAGGGAAGAGCTCAAAAGGGAGTGGTAGGAGGTTTGATTTTGGTGCTTCTTCATCTTCATGGGATAATAACTATGGTGGATACCCACCACAATCACCATCCACTTCTTATCAAACACCTCAGCACCCTCGTGCATCAGCATCAGCTCCATTTTATGACTATGCACAGCCAAAAAGGAAGTTGGATAAGAAGTATTCCAGAATAGCTGATAATTACCGTTCTTTGGATGAGGTGATTAGATCATTGCATGTAACAGTGCTTTATGATTTTCATATTTTTTTATCTGACAAATGTTAATTGTTAATTGTGAGTATTTTGTTAGCGGGGGAATCAAACCCATGATCTGTCCCTCCCTCCCTTCTCCTTTGTTAATTGTGATTTTCATATATATTATCAGCAACTATTTGATCTCCTTTGATTTTGCTTGTTGTCATTATCATTGACTCTTGTCTTGTTGGGGGTTACAACATTGACTTAGAAACCTATACTCCCTTCTATGCTAATGTGAAAGCAGTTTAGATAAAGCGTTCAAAGGAAAAGGGGGGTGCCAAAGAGTGAGGTTCATTAATATTTACTACCGATTGTACAAGTAACCTTATACAAAATTTTAGATATATCAGAATTACTACTGTTTTGGTTTATAATAATAATTTATTAACTGTGTCAACTAACAATTTACATGTTCACAACTCCAGAGAGAAAATACACAATATTTTTGTCCAATAATGAAGTAATGAACACAGGTTACTGCTGCACTTGCGAATGCTGGGCTGGAATCTTCTAATCTCATTGTTGGAATTGATTTCACTAAGAGCAATGAGTGGACAGGTGTTATCTCTTACTAACAATATTTGATGCTTGAATCTTTTGTAATGAGTTATAATGCTAAATATATGTGTTACTTTGAAAATCAGGGAAGAGGTCATTTAATCGAAAAAGTTTACATGACATTAGAAGTGGTCAAAACCCTTATGAACAAGCAATTTCTATTATCGGAAAGACTTTATCTGCTTTCGATGAAGATAACTTGATTCCCTGTTTTGGATTCGGAGATGGTAATGTCAGATATGAAACTAACTGCCTTTCCAATGAAGTTGTTCAAGTTTCCAGACTGCAACCATGATTTGTGTTTCTGCTTTCTTCATTTTCTTTCAGCGTCTACACATGATCAAGATGTGTTTAGTTTCTTTTCAGAAGAGAGGTTCTGCAATGGGTTTGAGGAAGTTCTGACACGATACAGACAAATTATTCCTTCCCTCAAACTCGCAGGTGTTGCATTTACCTATTATTATCTTTGAGAAGTTTTATAATTAGGCTCATTAAAACTTACCGCATTCATGTGACAGGACCCACTTCATTTGCCCCTATTATTGAAATGGCTATGACTATTGTTGAGCAAAGTGGTGGCCAATATCATGTCTTGCTAATAATTGCAGATGGACAGGTAATTCTTCAATTCATATTTCATGCTGTTGAGCTGAATACTTTTTACTTTTAAGCACTTTTTATCTGTATCAGTCATCTTCAGTTTCATATCATAATGAAGAAATTGCAAAGCTGTAGTTGTAACTGGTTTTCCTTAGAAATACTATTATCTACTGTAGCTCACCAGCTCATAATATCACATGTTACATGTCACCAAATGCAGAAGAAAACTACATCTGCACAACTCTATCAATACCTGGATAAATTACATCAGTTTGTTGTATATTCGTTGTTTCTTCCCTGTGCTAGGGCTTCAAAAACTGATAATAAGCTTGTTGCACAGGTGACTAGAAGCGTTGACACACAGCATGGCAACTTAAGTCCGCAAGAGCTGAACACAATAAATGCAATAGTAAAAGCTAGGTAATTTGTTAGTTTTCTCTCTAATGGAGTACCATTCTGCATTCTTAATTTCTTATATTCCTTTAAAATTGCAGTGAGTATCCACTGTCAATAGTTTTGGTGGGAGTTGGAGATGGACCATGGGAAATGATGAGGGAGTTTGATGATAACATCCCTTCTCGGGCATTTGACAATTTTCAGGTTTGGTATAATTCTCTTAGCCTTTTTTACTTGCCATATTTAAATCTTCCTGTTATACCTAATGTGATGTTTTTGTTTGGTTGGATGTAGTTTGTGCATTTTACTGAAATAATGAGGAGGAAGGTAGATCCAGCCAGAAAAGAGACAGATTTTGCACTTTCAGCTTTGATGGAGATACCTTCTCAATACAAGGCAACCCTAGAGCTTGGCATATTGGGGTAATGACTTAATATCATTTCATTACATTAAAACAGGGAATTTATAGCCTGTTATGTACGGTTTTTTCTAATGTAATAACCAATAACTGAATTTGAAAATCTCATGTCTTCATTGATATACGTAGTTCACGGAGGGGACATTCACCAGATAGGGTTGCTCTACCCCCACCTCTTTATAGTAGAACCTCTTCCAGCATCAGCACAAAATCTACAAGGTCAAACAGTTTTCAGCAGAGGACACCTACACATGCTAGCTATGATAGCGGTGTTCACACAGAGACATCATCAAGTTCTTTATATGATAATAAGGTATTAAGACCATGCTTTCTAATGTATAAATGTCTTTCTTAATTAAACTAAGACATAGTTTAGCTTTCCACCCTTAATGTCATCATAGTGATTCATGATCATTTGATTCATTTCTTTATCACTTGAATACTGTGGTTTACATAATACATATATATGACTTGGTTGACTGCAGGTTTGCCCCATTTGTCTTATCAATGCAAAGGATATGGCCTTTGGTTGTGGGCATCAGGTAACCAATTAAAGTTACATGCCGCTAATTACTAATCTTCATTCTTATATTTAAGGTTGTCTCATGTCTGCAAAGGGCCAAACATATATTAATTTTTGTTCCTTCTCTCGTGGCAGACTTGTTGCGAGTGTGGAGAAGACCTCCAATTCTGTCCCATTTGCCGGAGCACAATCCATACTAGAATAAGGCTTTACTAGTTAGCTTTGATGCAGAAGTGCTTTCAATGAAAATTTCATCATTTCCAGAATAAGGTTAGTCATATAAGTTTCATAACCTTTGAATGTTCTATCGATGCTTCAAGTCATAAATTAACGTGATTCATACGCAGGCAGGGGCTGCAAAAGGATGTGCAGATTTGGTCTGGCTCTTTTCACAGATGGTTTCTTGTCCATAAAAACTGCATTCGCAATTTCGAGGCGAAACTTGTATTCCCAGTTACAGTTAGGAAGAAGTGTTCACAGAAAGAATTGGCCTTCCCTGTTGTATATATATGTAGTTCATGTGTCTTGGAAGGCATCGTGTTTTTAAATAAATTGCTTGTATAACAATTGTTTGCATGGTTCTAAAGAGCATTTATTGTTTTGGTCAAATCTAGATTGTCTTTCTACAAGACTACAAAGCATGAATCCATATATTTGATCTTTTTTATGTGAATGGCTGGGGAATAAAGTCAGCAACTCACGAAAGTATGTCGATGCGAAAATTAACGGTCAATATTACAAGAACATGCATAATAAATTATAAATGTTTTAGAATATCAATAGTTGGTTTTCTCATTAATAAATAATAACTGAGATTATTTACTTTAAAGATCTAAATCTGGAAAATGTTATTCTAAATTGACTGACTTTGAATTAGAGTAAGCAAGGTTATGCTTATAAATTTTAGGGGAAGATGCACTAAATTCCCTAAAAAATTCTTTAATTGACACTCACTTCTAGTCTAGTTTTTAAGTGAACGCACTTACCTCCCTTGTTTGTTTCTCCAAGTGACACACCCCCTAAGTTAACAACACTGTTTGCGCTCTGTTAAAAGAATTTAAATCACGAGCTTTTATTAAAAATAGAAGGAATTTGCAAATATGAGATGTTCTTAATGTTCAAATATTCCAGGTCAATACTAGTGCTATTTGTACTGATGGACAGGCTTAACCTGGCACTACTTGTGCTATTGTTTAGCTAATTTCAATAAAGTTATTTTGTTTATCGAAAAAAAAAAAAAATGACCGAACGCTTAAATTGGATATACAATCCGGTGGGTCACCAGAGCTCAATGTCTGGTAAGGGCTCGGGTACCAGATCATACAGCCAACTTCGGTCAAGGCTAATATGAAGTTATTATTTTCAAGGGATACCGGTGAAACAAGACTTTGGACCACATAATATATTATTAAAATAATCAACAGTCCAGGTGTTTGATCGGTTATCAAAAAGGTGAGTTTATTTTTTGAAAAATTATTTTTGATTTATTTTTGCAATTACAATTAAAGATTTATTTTCGTTGCAATAAAAAATTTCATTTTGGACAGAAAGAAGCTTTCAATGGTTGCTGGGTTTATTCCATTGATGCGGTGGTCGGTTAGTTCCCTTGTTGATGTCGCTATTGGAAGCGCCAATGACGATTCCGATGCCAGAGTTGGCGAGGGCCTTGATGATGGCGGGATAGGCGCCGTAGAGACAGACATTTCCGATGGTGGTGGGGTGGTTTGTTGAATCTATATGTCAATGTATAAATGATTGACGTCACCGTGGATTTCTGTTGATTTTTGTTATGTTTACGTCACTGTGGGGTGGTTTGTTGAATCTGTATCTCAATTTCACCGGCAACACACCCCCTGTCGAAGAAAAAGAAATCCAATAGTTTACCCAAAAATAACTCAAAAGCCACCTCAATTTCCAGCAAGAAACAATAACCTACTTCCTCCTGAAAAATAAACAAAAAGGAAAGACGATTAAACTGAGATTTCAAGGTAACTTAAAAACCTTCAAGAGACCAAAAGCTCCACATAAAGAACCACGCTCTAGACTTCAGATTCGAAAGCTCTAGTCTAACAAATCTAATTCAGCCAATATTCCATCAGAAAATTAAATCATAAGAAAGAGTTTCTATTAATTGCATAAACCAATGTAACTCCAAATGACCACCACTGTGCTTCAGCCATGAACACAAGCAAATGCAGGAGAGAGAAAAAACCCAAAGGAAACACACGAGAAAGAAAATAACATAAAAATAAGAATGTTTTTATTTTTTATTTTTTCTTCTGGTAAATGACCTATTATCACAAGTCATTCTACTCCCTCACCGGTGAACATGGTTATTAAATTCTCAATTTAAATCATAGAATCGTCTGATTTTACGAGTCTACTACCCCTCTACGAGTTAAATCGGACGTAGACTCGTTTTTGGTGTAGAATCGCACGATTCTACGTAGAATCGCTCGATTCTGAGTAGAATCGCGAGGATTCTACGTTTTCACGAGTCTGCTGGGTTTAGGAATGATGTCGTTTCAAATAGCAATTTTTTTGTATTTGGACCAGATCCATAACAGATTTGCTTCCTGCACCCGTTTTTTGCTTACTATGCATCTTTGACTCATTTTTTTATATTAAAAACTGGACTTTTGTTTTAATTTAAGTAATTTCTATTTACACTCTTTTCTTATTAATACACGTTACTTGTGTTATCAACTTTAATACTTAAATGGTTATTTTGAATTTTTGGTATCCCTTATTTATAATTGCACTCATTTAATTTGACAAAATTAGTTATGTTATTGTTTCATATTTATATATAGATAATATACTCTCTTTTTTTTTTATCTAAAGTAGACTCTTAAGATTTTACGATTCGATTCTACGAGGCCTCCACGAATCTACGTAAAATCGTGATTCTGACAACCTTGCTGGTGAACACTTGATCTTTTGACTTCATATTAGAATTCACCGCCAACTTCATCAACTTGAACTAAGTTTCCATAGGTGCACCACAAATTGAAGAAAGATGATGTAGAAAAATTTGAACTAAATTAGCGAACAAATGAGGAAAAAAGATAACTTAAGCAAGGCAAGTTAACAGAGTTAACATTACGAAAGGGTCTTTGCTTTTTAAAAACTACAATTAGGGGAGGTCAATGCAATTTTTCCTAAATTTTTATAAGTTAAAATTATAATTTACTTTAATTAAATTAAGGATGAGCATGTGTTTACTTACCTTACCGTGACAGAATTATATCCTAGATGGCTTCATACCATATCTTAGTTTGAGGACGGCCAAGTCTATGTTCTGTATAAATTCTATAGTGGTCGTGCTCTGCACATTCCTTTTAAAGCCTATTTTGGGTAAATAGCTTGAATAAGTGCTTATTAAATTAGTATATAAGTATTTCCATGCAAGTTATTTCTATAATTGAAGAGAAAATGAAGATAAACTATTTTCATAATCTCAAGTTATTATTGAAAGAAAAATGATATTTGTACAAGTTATACAACAAATTGTACAACCAAGAGTTTGAAATGTAATAAATGATAGAAACGAAAAGATAGATACAAAAAATGATGTTATATAAATGTTGTATGAATTGTTTTATGTGTATTACATCTCAAAATAAGTCTAAATAAACTGTAAATAATCTTTTCCAATAGGAGTAAAATGAAAGTTGCCTCAACTAGTTTGTGTAAACTGTAAAGTAAGCCTTTGCAAAGGCTTGTGAAAGACCTTGAAATGAAAACAATCGCCGATCTCCCTGAACTTTTTTCTACCCAAAAAAATTAGCAATAAAATTATTCAACTTTCAATAATAATTATTAAAACTAGGCTTCGGTATCCATCTGTCTGCCTCTTGAAGTATCTTGGTTGATAACAAATCAGACTGCAGGCTTCTTCCTTCTGGCTCTTGAAGGAACTTTTTATCATCTATGTAAGTCTGTATCTCCGTAACCGTCCTCGCTAATTCTGGTATATTCCGTGATTTCAGATCAACTAAAAAGTTCTCAGAGACGACGTTCAGCATCTTTAAGAATTGAGATTTATATCTTTTATAGAGAGCAAATCCAGCCATCTGACAAAGTAAAATTTGTTAAACTTAGCAGATCTATATATAAAAAGCACCTCAACATTCTATACTACTTACTTGCAAGAATGCATTAAGCGAAACAGCTGTGTATTGATTTACTGGGAGTGTATTCAAGAACCTTGCAAGCCATGCCCAACCTTCTTTCAAGCCGTGAAAATTTTGACAGTTTGTAATTTCAGTCTGTTGATACAAACAAGCATGGTCAACTTCTCAGTGAAATCAGTGGTTGGCAAAACTGTCAATGTAAATTTCTCGATTAGATATTCATGACAGACCTGAACCAGTGCACCATACATCTTCATGTATGATTCTAACCGCTTTAAATAATCTTCTGTACTCTCCATCTTTCCATCGTCTTCTCGATAGCCAATACTTCTGAAGTATGCCTCTTTTGATTGAAAGGCAGACTGACAAAGGCAAAATTAACAATACAGATTCAACCCCAATCTATAAAATTATATTTGAAGAACATGTCTGTGATCCTTTAACAGAAAAAATAATTACCCTCTAGCCATGATTAATGTTATAAAATTTGAGTCAAAATATTAAAGGCAGTGTAGAATAAGGACAAGAAAGAATTAAAAAAGATCTTTTATGTATGATCTTTTATGTATCTATCTCCAACATTGCAAAATTATCCTTTCTGGCTGCAGTAACTAATCATTCTATATGAAAATGTAATTTTTACATCAGAAAAGTTGGATAGCTAATGTTGACATGTAGCAGTTAAGACATAACCATGCTGCTTTTCTCATAAAGAAAAATTGGGCTCAGACCTCATATTTAGGCAAAATGTGATATCAAAAGGACAAAATGCATTGCTTCCTTAGCAACACAAACATACCACAATCTCTATAATACAAGGCTAGGAAACTGCACAAGAATAAATGGCTCAGCAGTGTTTTCAGGTTCTATCAAGCTACCTTCTTGTAAACCAGGTGCTTTGGGACGGTATATATGCAAGCCATGTGAAGCTCAGCTAGCAAAATATCCATAGCATGTGGGACCTGCTTTGCAAATTATAAATAATTAAACCCCAAAGTAAAATAATTATTGGAAAAAAAAATCTCTATTGATTCTATCTTCCCTGCAGGCTAGGGATTAAACATGGTGTACCTGAGATGTAACAAGAACAATGACATAGGCACTTGCAAAGGGTACATTAGCGGGGTTTGCAGAGTATGCAACAACCTGTAAAGTATTTTGTCAGTTGTCAACTAACTTCGTTTACTAACAACCATAGGCAAGTAACCTAATTCTACTATCTCTCAGAAGATTTTGTTCCTTATTTCGAACATCTTAAACCAATTACATGGATTTTAGCCACATTATTTTATCACAACTAAATATGCGGGTTGCTCAAGTGACTTACATATAGTTTTTATTGACTTGGAAAAATTTTATGATCAAGTGGCAAAATAAATATTATGGAAAAGAAAGATGTTCAAGTGGCTTACATCTAGGCAATACAAGACATGTATGATGGGTAACTACTAGTGTGAGAACTCAAACAAATGAGTCTAAGGACTTTCCTAGTAGGATAAGATTATATCAAGGCTCAACCATAGGGCCTTACTTGTTTAATCTTGGATGTGCTTATTTGGAACATACAAAAGATTGTCCCTAATTGCATGATTTTTTTGGATGATATAGTTTTGATTGAAGAATCAAGGGAAGAAATTAACTTAAACTTGAGACTTTGAAGACACTTTGGAAACAAGTAATTTTGCTTACATAGGAGTAAGGACAATTTTCGTGTAAGGACAATTTTCGTGGATGATATAGTTTTGAATGAAGAATCAAAGGAAGCAATTAACTTAAACTTGAGACTTTGAAGACACTTTGGAAACAAATAATTTCGTTTGCATAGGAGTAAGACTGGGTATATGCATTACAATTTCAACGAGACAAGAGGAATATAACTTGGAAGTAAAGATGGGAAAAGATGTCATACTAAAGGTCTATGTTTAAATATTTGGGATCAATAATATAAAATGATGGGAAACTTAATGAGGATGTTAAATACAGGATACAAGTGGGATGACTAAAATGGAGAAGACAACTAGAGTTATTTGTAATCACAAAGTACCTACCAAGCTTAAAGGAAAGTTCTATAGTATTACTATGTGTTGGCAATACTCTATGGTAAGGAACATTGGGCTTTAAAGGAATAAGAGAAACAGGTAGGTGTAACATAAATGAGAATGTTAAGATGAATGTATGATCACACAAGAGAAGTGATATGCTTCTAGCATATAGTAGTTTTTATGCTAAAGAATCAAGAAATCAATCATAATTTATCAATAAATGCTAATATAAGTGAAAGTTTTCATTATTTTATCTTTATCACTTATTCTTTGAATTTTTATAGCAGAAAACCAAAAAAAGAAGAAAAGAAAGCAAAATCAAGAAACCTCTGGATTTCAAGATTTTGATTAAAGATTTCACAAAGATAAAAGATAAGAGAAGATTTTCACACCCTAATTATAAATAGGGACTTAGGAGGCTAAAAGAAGAACACATAGACACTTACATACAGACTTACATAGAGCAAAACAAGAAAGAGAAACATTCTTGAGGGATTAAAGTTAGGTTAAGAAGATTGAGATTTAAGATTGATGGGTTTGATTATTCTTCTTCTTCTTTAAGATTTTTTATCCACTTTTATCTATTTTTATCAAGGCTAGACATAACTATGTCTAGCTAATTCTCTTTATTGTAATTAAGGCCAAAACCTAATGTGAACTCCTCTGTAATTGGATTGATTTCTATCATTCTTTTATGCTAAGTTGTTTTATTTTACTTTGTGTTGCATTGATTATATCTTTATTAGGGCTGATCATTCTAATAAAGTTCTGAGAGTTAAGGTTTATAATAGGAATGTTGAAACTTTAATTTCTGCAAGAGTAAAATAACAATTGTTACATTACCTAGGGATAGGGATGTATGATTGCAGATGAATAAATGTATTTTCTTAATGCTTAACTTATGAGAGATCACTAAGGAATTAGGGTTTTGATTGGATTAAAGGGTTAAAGTCACTCAGGAATTAGGATTTAACTAGTTTACCGGAAAGATACATTATCTGAACAATTAGAATAATTAAATTAGTAATTAATCCAAGTAAAGAATGTAGGAATCAAAAGGTGAATGTGCTCTGACTACAATTCTTCTTAATAAATTCTTGAAATCTAATTAACTTTGTTTTTAATTCTTATTGCATTTTAATTCTGTTATTTAAATTTCTCAATCCACAATACAAATCACAATTCAATTCAATTTTACTTCATCCAATTTAAAGATAATAGTCACAATAAATTTAGTGTCTCAATCCTCGTGGAGACGATACTCTTCTTATCACTTTATTATTTAGAACAATAGGTGCACTTGTCGAATTCGCAACAAGACGGGATACGAAATGATAGTATAAGAAGAGATATTCGTGTAGCACCGATAGAGGAGAAGATGACAGAACACCAGTTAAGTTGGTTTGGAAACGTACAAAGGTCACAGGAGGCACATGTGAGGAGAGTAGATTGCATGGACTTTAATTCTGTGAAAAGGGGGAGAAGAAGACCAAGAAGGAGATTGAGGGAAGTTGTTAAGAGGGATCTCATGGTAAATAATGCCTCTCAAGATTTGGTCTTTAACCAATCCAAATAGCATCATGTGATCTGTCACCTAGTAGGATAGGGTTTTTGTTGTTGTACACTATTTTGCTTAATGTCAAATTTTAGAAAATGTAAAAGCAACAAAGATGGCACTTTACATACATTAATTTATTCGTATAATGATCCATACTCATTCTCAAATTTATACTGAATTATATCACAAAAAATTGCATTAAAAAATATTATTTTTTAAGGATTTAAAGCAAAAAAGGTGGGTAATCATAACTTATTGGTAATAATTTAATTGTGAATTGATGGAAAAATAAAAAATAACATCCACAACATGTCAAAACAACAAGGATTTAATCTATTGTTTCGGTTACTCTCTTTTTTCTAGTAAAAAAAAGCAGAACGAAAATGTGACAGAATTGCCAATGATATGAAATTACCTTTTTAGCAAATATCTCAATGCTGATTGATTGAAAACATTGAGGATGATTCAAAAGTTTAATGAGTTCACTTGCTTTTGACCTACACAATGTTCAAAACAGTAAACAGACATGTATTACTAATATCCTATTTAAGGATAGGGATTGCCTTTATTTGAAATAAAATCCTAGGAAATAATCTATTTCATACAGATATTCTTGTTACTTTTGTGCAGGTTGAAACATTTCTTATAAAAGAATATCTGACATAATTATTTTGAAATTCAAATATTAAACTTTCATAAATAGTACAGTTATCATGATATTGTATACTGAAATATATATTAATAATATGAAAGAAATCAACAGGTAGAAAAATTTCATAATTCATTATTAGAAAACTTACTTAAATATTCTTGAACATATGAAAGTATGAGAATGAAGGAGATTATTGATAGGCGAAATAGGAAAGGAGTAATTGTGAGTAGTTGAAGATAGATGATAGAGATAAAAGCTAATTTTGGCTGAAACAGTTTTGCAACAGAAACAGATAGAACATAAAACTTTGTCCCTTAAAAAAATTTAAAAGGTACAAGAAACAATGATAAATTAATAAATAGAATTATGCATTAACGAAATTAAAATATTCACTTCACCTGACATTGTCACTTATGCCCCTTATTTGCCTTATATTCCGGGAAATATGACCCTCGTGGCGGGTACAATCCTGAACAGATGTTGACACAAACAAGTTATAAGTCAAAATCACAGAATGCCACTGGTAAAGTTACCGCAATCAAAGTGAGATGAAGGACAAGCAAATTTCTTGTGCTGCAAAAAAATTCAAGCCTCGGATATGAAGGTGCTCATAAAAATCATGAAAAATATACATTAGGTTAGCTAGAATAGTATTCAATTAAAAAATATGATAAACGATAATCAACAAAGAAGTTGGTATTCCTTCTTGCATGTAGGATACAAAACCTTAAGATAAACATTCCAAACATCGAATTTCAAGAATACCTCATTATAACTTGATCTTATCACTTGGTTTCTCTCACATAGCTCTTTCAGTTTCTGCAGTCTCCACTGTTCTAGATTCAAAGCATTTGCTGCAGCTCGATATAAATTACCTAAGGATCGTGTACGGTAGTTGAATTCTCAGACGCTAAAACAAGTAAAAACTAAATAACAATACATAGATGATAGATATAAACATTCAAGCAGGGAATGAACCAGTTGGGGACAAGTTGGAGCACTTGTCTCCCCCCCCCCCCCCTCTCTCATCCAATCAATGCAACATTTAATTAACAATATATGAAAATTATTCTTTAATTCATACTTAGTTTTGTTAAGTATTTTTAAACCCTACACTTTTGATACAATATAAACAACAATACAACAATAATTAGGTGAGAACTTTTTGATTTACAAACAACAACAAAGTTTTATCCCACTAGGTGAGGTCGGTTACATAAATCACATGGCGCCATTCAGCACGGTTAAAAACCAAAGTTTCAGAAATATTATTAATCCTGAGATCTCCCTTGATAATTTCCTCCAAAAAAAAAAAAAAGTAGTCATTATATTGCATGTATACCTATATAGAATATTAATAATGAGATCGTGTATAATGTTAGCTCTAGCCTTACTCTTTTTATTCTAAATTCATTCTTATTTAAATAACCAAAAATTGATTTATACTTGACCATTTAATATTTAAGAAATGTCATCATTTCAAATTTATAAATATATAAAAATTCACAGTTTGAAAAGTGAAAACTCAATACAGTTTTATGTATATTTAAGATATGTGAGTGCAAGAGTGATTTTATTATAATTTTGCAACAAAAGGAACATTTATTTTACCTGATCTCTCAACCTTGAGTTCAAAATATATTAGCTTCCATTATATTGATGTTATGTTAGTTGTTACGGAAGTTCCAAAAGTTCTAAACATACCTTCCAAGACATGCTAAAAAAATCATGATATGACCAGGAAAAAAAATGATATGGTGTTTGAAAATACAAATAAATAGTTTTAGATATTATTAAAATTTATGTATTCTATTAAGAAAAATAAATTATCTTAAATGACTATATATTTAATACTTTTGCATGCAAGGGAATACACCAACATGCACATATCAATATGCATCAACACCAATTGCACCAAAACCTTACAGCTTTACAAAGCAGCTCAATGCACCAATGTTTTTATTTTCCACAGCAAAGCATCAAACCAAGAACAAAAGACAGCAAAGATTTAAAAACAGGAGGGAAAATAACAAAGTGCACAAAAGGGAACTTTCGTAATTAAAAATGTGGTGACTTAAGATAAAATAGAAGATTCAAATGTCTTAAATCACACCAAATTATGCAGGTAGCCACATCAAATCAATGTTGATAAGACAAGGGAGAAGAATACTAATGTCATTAATATGGAAATGTATGAAAGAAAAGCAAATTTCCAACTAAGTGATAGACTGATTGTCAAAAAAGAAGGCAAATCATTCTTGCATATCAGATGTGGAAAAACAGGAAAACAACAAAAATTAACAGTGTCATTGGAAAGATATATTATCATAAATGTAAAAGAAGGTCAAAAAAGAAAAACAATACCAGATTCCTTGGTTTCAGCATTGGATAGGCTTGATGCCGTATCTGTTGGATGGGCAGTAGCATGTTGGGTCCCTCCAGAAGTAACTCTTCTGGAAATTTCAGTAGCTTCTTTTTCTGCTCTTCTTTCAGCTTCTGCTGCTGCGCTTTTTTCAGCTTCAATTGCTGCCTGTTTCTTGGCTTCCATCGCTGCTTTTCTCTCAGCTTCTCGTTTTGCTTCCTCAGCTCTAAGTTTGGCCTGCACCCACAAAAATTGTAAATAATGAATGAAGGGCATTTGGGCCAAAGTTTCTACTCTCTATAAAGAAAATGTACAAGAAAAAAGGTTGTAAACAGGTGATAAATGATAACTAAGCTCATCAAGCATTCACAGCTTCGATGTCTAATGAAATTTGACATCATATATGTATAATGTTTTGACAAATAACTAACAGTCAACTAAAATATAAAGGTTAGGGTACCTCAGCTTCAGCTTTAGCCTTTTCTTGCTGCTGCTTTTCAAAAGCAACCTTTCTCTTGGCCTCTTCATAAGCTGCATCACTTCTTATTTTCCTTTCTTCTATTTGTGATCTAAGTTCACGGTCCCGTTGAACAGCTGTCAAGTGATTATCAAGTGCTTCTGCACTACATAAATTTGAGAGAGGTAAAACATCAGTTTCTTCATTTTTCAAATAGTGCAAACAAAGTAATTATCCAGAAGAAGAATAAAAGAACCAGAGAAAATTGGTTTTTTGGTGGGGGTGGGATTATAAGACTAGTATAAAAAATGCTACGATGTCAAATTTTAGTTATTAAAACAAGAAATCAAACCAATATTAAAGGACAATCAAATTCAATTTTCATAAAATAAAATCAGATTCCCAAGTTTTGAATTGATGTGCATTTTGATAGATTGTCTTCCTCCCACAAACAAATTAAATTATTAACCTTATATCCTTTCACCAGTATTTTTTAAAGAGAATTGTGAAACACATTATGCCCCCTTCCACACAAAAATCATTGTCATACAAATAATCCACTGTATAAAGGTCTCATAGAACACGTTAAAAATGTGAACAGAAAACACTATAGTGGCCTACAATTCATAATTTTTGCATGCATTAAAGTCTGAGAATACAGGTATGGAATAGAAAGAAAGAATCATAATGCCTAGAAAGAAAAGGTGAGGGGAGGGGAGACAATGAAATCTTACATCCGACGCTGATATTGAGTGTCAAACTTTTTATCCAAGTCCAGCCTTGTTTCTTTATATTTCTCAACACGAAGAAAGGAAGAATTAGAATTCTGAGTTTCATTCACCAGAGCTGTCTCCAATGCCGAGATCTTGTTCCTTATTTCATCCTGACAACCCAGAAGATTAGAAACAAGTCCGGTACACGGTATAAAACAAACCATGAGTTTGATTTGCAATTTATTACAAGTTATCCGGTCATCCACCATAACAAGTTATTCAATTTATAACTGATAAATCAAACAGGTAACAAGTGCATTGATATCAACAGAACCATAGCTCACCTTAACCCTAAGCTGATGTTCATGTGTCAACTCCAACAAGGCACCTTCGACCTCTCCCAATTCATCCATCAAGTAGGGCCTCACTTCAAAACCAGAGGCAATGTCAGAATCATCATCACTGACACTGAAACACCAAAGAAAGTACAAACATTACCCTCAAAGCACCCCAAATATGTGAAAGGCGACGACCTCAATTTGTTTTCTACAAACAAAAAAAGAGGTCCAAAATGACACTTTCATAATTCAAAATATATGAATAAATCTAGGGTTCAAGAATTGAGCACCTCAGATAAAGTTCATCACAAGTGAACCGTTTGCCACTGCCAGTTACTACCAAAGCCCTGTCAACATGATCATCATCGTCGCTCTCTGAGTCCTCCATGTCATACTCGTCGGCACGCAACACGAAAGCCTTACCTCTATGGGTTTCTTTCCCACTGAACACGCTTCAGACGTCAACACAATTCAAATTAACAACAAGAAGAAGAAGAACCACCAAAAAATTGAAAGAGAGAATGAATGTACCACTGCGATATTGATTTATCGAAAGGTGAAGAACATTGGGTGGAAGAAGAAGCATTAGTGGCGAGCTTAGTCTCCAAAGCGTTGAGTTCCGAAACAAGATCGTCGAAGGTCCAATCAGGTTCGGGTTCAGAGGCAACGCCATCGACTCGTTGCGAAGAACAACGAAGATTCAATTTGACAGCTCCCCTACATAGTGAATTGAAATTGATCTCTCAAAACCATCAAATGTTGAGAAATTACTGAAGCCACAGAGAGAAAGGAATTTACATTGTTCGATGCTTGAAACGACGATGCTTTAAGGTTGGCAGAAAGCAGAGGGACTCCAGCTATGGGAGCTTCAGTTGGACGGAATAAACGACGTCGCTTTTGAGCTTAGCTGTTTGCATCCAAGAACCCAAAACCCCTGCTCTCCCTCCACAACTTCTCTCTGCGTCTACATTTTTTTTTTTTTTTAAAAGCGTTTGTTTTTTCTGAATCCTATTTTGAATTTTTTTATTGAACTATTTTGAAAATAATATTGTATTAAATAATTAAAATGTAAATTTCGTTCCCCTATTATTTGAAATATATGATTTTAATTTTTTTATTTTTAATTGAAACATTTTTGTCCCTCACTTCTTTTAAATTCGAGCATATTTAATTTTCCTGTTTTTTAATTAAGATATTATATCTCCATTTAAAAAAATTAACTATTTTAGTTCTTTTTTTTATTCAGATTTGACTTTGTATTTTTTAATTCTTCTTTTTAATAAATTAAGCTTGTTACAAACTAAATAATTTAAAAAAATAACATTAATCATGTGGATAATACATAAGCACTTGTTAATCAACATTTATAGAATATATAAATCAATATTTGAAATTGAACAATATAACTAAAATTGTAGATTTTTAAAAAATGAGAAACCTCAATTAAAAAATGGAAAACTAAAATCGCGATATGTTGACAGGATTGGTCTGTCATACTATTTACAAAAAATAAAACTAAATTTAAATTAAAAAATCTAGGATGTCAAAGCGGGTCAGCCAAACCCATACAGGTCGGCCCACCACGAGTTAAGACTTAAATGGACTAAGTCAACCCGACTCACTTTTAAATGAGTCATGAAAATACTAGCCCAACCTGACCCACCACGAATTGGTGGATTGGCCCACCAAATTTTTATAATAAAAAATAAAAACATTTTTTCCTTTGCTTTTTTATTTTTTTTAAGTGACATTTTTCAATCAAACACATTCCAATGATTCAAATAGAAATACAAATAATAGACAAATGACTTAAATAATCATTTAGGCATCTAATATAATCACGAAAATGGAATTCAAATCAAATGCCTCAATTCTTAAATACATAACATACCATTAAAACTCTTAAAACCTTAAAATTTTAAATCCAAACATTAATCTTAAGAATTCGGGTTCCTCCGATTTTTTTTGTGTTTTTTAAGAATCTTTTTTAAAAGATAATAAAATAGTATAAATAAAGAGAAATAATTTTAAATAATAAAATTAGAAAATATAAATAAGTATAAATTAATTCTAAGTAGTATTTTAATATGTGTATTGACACATAATAATAAAAAAAATCTTTTTCTTTTATGTCATTTTTAAGATTTTTATTAAAATGTATAATATAAACAAATTAAAATTTAATTTAAATTAATATTTATATTTGTTTAAGTTATCATACAATTTTTTGATTGTCACAATGGTACTTAAATAATTCATAAAATCAATGCAATTGAACTTTTATTTAAGTACTTAAATAACTTGTTGTCCTAATCATCTTGAAAGTTCTAGTCGAGCAAATTTTTTTATTATTTATATTATTAATGTATTTAATTTAGTTGCAAGTTATTTGCTTTAATTATATAAATCACTCTATATATATAAATTAGAAAAAATTATCTCATACGGGAGTGTTTTTAAAAGGAATTCTTCAACGGAAGTGTTTTTAACTATTTTTCTTTAACTAGAGTGCTTTTAGGAATTTTCTTAATTTCTTATCTTCTTTAATATATTAGTTTCATTTTTATTTCTAATATCTCTTTAAATATATTTTTAAATAAGTCATCAATAGTTAAAAATAATTTTATACCACAATATAAAATATTTACCATAAATATAAAAGATAATTTATTTTATACTATTTCTTTATCTCATACTTTCATTATATTATAATTTTATAATAAAATATTTATGTATTATAATTTTAGTTATATAAAATAAATTATTATTATATGCAAATACACATGTTAAACACTACTTAGAATTAATTTGCCTTTATTTATATTTTATTATTTTGTTATTTTAAATTAATTCCCTTTATTTTTATTATTTTATCATCTTTTAAAAAAATATGTTTTTCTTAAAAACCCAAAAAATTAAAAAAAAATAGTTAAGAATTTATATTTAAGAGACCCGAATTCTTAACTTGATTTTTAAAAAATAAAAATTGGAAAATCACAGTATAAATTTGGATCTCCTAACTCAAATTTATAATGTGAATAATAAATATGTATATATTTGTTGGATATATATGTTTATGTATATATTTGTTATTTGGTATGTTTGTATGTTTGTGTGAAAAAATAGCCAAGAACAAGATTGTCACGAATGCTTGCAAATGCCTGAGTGGTGATAAGACGTGTGACCCTGCAAGCCAATGGTTCAAACTTGTTGACAGCACATGAAGTCAACCTGAACATTATATATAGTACATGGATTGGACTACATGTGTTGAGGTTCTTGGAAAGAATAATTTATGGAAACCTATGAGAAACATAATAATTAAGTAGCCCTGTTGAAATAGGAACAGAACTACACGTGAAAGAATTGTATTAGTACTCTCTGCTGAGTACATGTATATGTATGATAATGGATTAGTCTTTCAAACATAATGGATTAATTTATATTTTATATTTTTAAAATGAGGATGGAAGAATAAAAATTTCAGGTTTCTGTAAAGTTTTATAATCCAAAATTTAGCATCAAATCAGGTAATGGCACATCATCATCCATATGCACCAATGCCTTTTCAGGAACGAGTAAAGTTTGGGTTAGTGTCGTGGAAATTCAGAATCAATCTTTCAAAAAAGAAGACAAAGCACTTTTACTTGCCTTATGACAAGAGAAAAGCATAACCTATAAGAAAGTAATAATACCCCGTGATATAAGAGCATGATGATTTAAATAAGTTATTTATCTATAAATTTTGAGTTTTATAATGTTATATAGATTTAAAAGTTTTACATAAAAATTTATTTTAATGTTTAAATTGTTAGAATAAGTGTTTAATTTGAATCATATTAAATTTTGTAATTAAAAAATATTTCTTTAATTGATAAGAATGGATTAAAGACCAATTACTTATATAAACAACATATATAAAGTCATTTGTGTTCAATAATAAAAATTATTAAATAATATTGCTTAATTTTAAGCAATTCATAAAATACCATTAGAAATACTCTTAAGATACAATTTTTTGGAACCCTTGTCTACATACCTGGAATTAGGGGTGGAAACAAACCAGGTCAAGTTTGGTTAGTCCTAGCCTTGATCTGATTTAAAAACATAAAAATTGATCTGACTTATTTACCTGTCATAGACTTTTTTTTAGGCTTAGCCTGACCTACCTATTTAAAAGTCTGTTAGGCCTACAAGTCTAATAAAATAAAAAATCTATTTTTAATAGAAAATTTAATTTTACAAAATACTTTAAATCAATTTAAGAAAGTTAAAGAAATATTTTTTAAACAAAAAATGTTTCAACATCTTACTTATATTTTCAAATAAGTAATAATCAATTTGTGAGATTTTCAAGGTGATTTTTTTGAAATGATTAATCATCCACCTTCATATTAAGGAAAAATATTTTTAGAAAAATAAATATATTATTTTTAAGTTTTAATATATATATATATATATGTTAAATAGGTCAGTCTGATAGGCTTAACGGACTTTTATTTAAACAGGTTCTTCGAAAAGCCTTAGTATGGTCTTTGTAATAAAGAAATCAGGTCAGATCAGGCCTTAAATAGGTCAAGCCACCTCTAATAGACAACGTGATCCATTTCCATCCCTATGTGGAACCCACATTTAGGGAATTCTATAATAATATGAAGGGGTGTTTATGAGGGGATTATGTGATACATACTTATAAATTCAAAATTTCATAAAAATTAAATAATAACCTTTTATGTGTGAAATTAAATAGGCTTAATTAAAAAACTTATCACTCAACTTTTAAAATTTCACAAATTTTATCACAATTTTTTTTATGAATTTTATCATCCAAACATTTCACAAATTTTATCATTTAAATTTTTTATTTTTGTATGTTTTACCATCATGTTAGTAACAAAACAATTTAAAAATTTACTTTTCTAGAGTGTTTATACATCGGCTGTAGTTATAATAAATGTAGAAAAATAAATTTCTACTTTGCTTATAGTTATAATCGATATGAAAAGTCAATTTTCTACATTAGTTGAAATTATAACGATGTAAAAATTCACTTTCCTATATCAATTATAATTATAATCAAAGTCAAAAAATTAAAATCATTCATCTTTCACCGGTGAAAAATGTGCAAAATTGAAAACTTGAATGATAAAATTTATGAAATTAAAATTTGGATGATAAAATTTGTAAAATGATAAAAGTTGAATATAAAATTTATAATTAAGTCTACTAAATAATATATTTGTTGTTGTTGGTTAGGGGTGTTAATGGTAATATTCTTCTTATTTAATCCTTAAAAAAAACCCATCACTTATTAAACCATGGAATAGGTTCTCTTCATTAATTTTGTATATTTTCTTTACTTAAATATATTTTTAATCTCTTTTCATTTACTTAAAAATTGTTTTTTTACTTTATCTTTTAAAAGATTTATTTTAATCTTTTATGCCTAAAATTTGGGCTAATGTTACCCTTTTGATACATTTATGTTTTTTTTTTAAAATTTTGAGACACAACTTAAACACTTTTTTATTGATTTAAAATGTGAAACTCATGAAGAGTTATGTGAGTATTAAATAAGAAATCTCAAATATCTCCTATGTTCACAAAAAAGTGTAAAAATTATCTCATTAGATTCACCTAAATAAAACTATAAAACTCAACTAATTGATAAACTAAAAAATGACATAAAGAAAAGTTATATGAAAAGTGAGTCATACAAATAATTAAAAAGAATATTAGATTTTTTTTCAGTCGTTAGTGAGACTCTTTTTGTTTGACAATATTTATTGAGTTTAATTTTTATTTAGATGAATTCGATGAGATAACACGTTTTAAATAATAATAAAAAATCAAAATCATGTCTTAAAATATATAAAAAAAACACTGAAAAAGGTAACATATATTAACCCAATTTCAAGATATGAAAAAAAATCTAATATTCTTT
>PYAF01003302.1:5718557-5733572 GCA_007407185.1 Glycine tomentella
ATATATTAACCCAATTTCAAGATATGAAAAAATAAATATTTTAAAAGCTAAAACATCCAATTATCTAAATCCCTCAACCACATATTAAACAAGTTGGAAAATATAAAATTTATATAGAATTCTTGAAATATTCACGTTATTCATTATATTTACTCCCCCACCACCAATTAAAATTAAAGTAATAATAATAACACTTGTACTGATTT
Organism: Glycine tomentella; assembly: GCA_007407185.1. NCBI lineage: Eukaryota > Viridiplantae > Streptophyta > Magnoliopsida > Fabales > Fabaceae > Glycine > Glycine tomentella. Next base: position 5,718,764 of record PYAF01003302.1, read on the forward strand.
AATTACTTTCAGAAGATATAAAATAAAAAATGTTGTCTAATATTGTTTTTTTTTTATCTTAATTATCCGGTAAGAGATCATGAATAATGATGAGTTCAAAAGTAAGTAAAGTTTGATAAAAAAAAATTCACCAAAAATCAAATTCAATAATATTTAAATAATTCAACTTTAACACATTAATTACTATTACTTCGTTTAGAATATTGCCATTTGATAATGCTGCTTAGATGTTTACATGATAATCCGGGTTTTATAATCTGACTTTCACGTTCAAGAAACTCTTAACTGTGGCCCCGATCGATCTGCAATGCCAAATATCTGCTTTGTTACGTCCTTTTCCAACTAGAGTTACAACATATTTCAGCTATCTTACCGGTTGAAAAATTATTTGATTATTTAATAAATAAGTTTTTTAGATAACTTTTATTATCTTTTAAAATATTAATTTTAACTTTTAATGTTTAATATTTATTTCATTTTTATCGTTGAACATTTATTAGATTTTTTTAAAGTAAATTTTATTATTTTTATCCTTTATATAATTTTACATTTTTCAGTTATTTTAAGATATATTTCTATCAAACACTTACAATTCACTAAAATAATTCTTCTGCTTTAAACTATCAATTAATTTTTCAGTTCTCTTACTAATTTTTTTAGCTAATTTTGGCATAGTCTTATAACACTAATTACTTCACAAATCCAAGGAATTAGATAAAAAAAAATAAAGAAAAAGAGAAAAAGAAAAAGTAACGAGGCATTTTACTTTTTTAGGTTATATAAATTAGCATAGGATACTTCAATCGCAGAATAGAGACAGATTGGTCACTATTTATTTATTTTAAACAGCGATGGTCCCCATTTTATGAGTCAAAGTATCAAACAACTAGCTTCATCTTACTGCTTGCTCAGATATATATAGAAACAGGATTATACACTGATAGAATAGAACCTCTTAATTTTTATAGCATGACATGTGCATTTCACCGTAGTTTCAGCCTTGAGTTATTCCCTTAGAAAACATTTCACTTCCATTCTCAATTCCAAACATGCAAAATGATATTCTTATAAAGAAGCTCCTCCTTACACACGATCCAGATGGTCGCAGGCTGGATTCGGAAACAATGCTTCTTGCTGTTGGCAACATTATGTTTCATACTTCGACAATAATAGTAAATTTTACTCCCTTGATACACCGTGCATGCTGTAACTATAAACTCATGCATTTTCCATATTTAGGATATACTTCATGCAAATTTCATATTCGTTGGTTCGAGTGGTATGAATTCACTCTCCTTAAGCAAGGTCTCGAGTTTGAGCTTTGTGAATAGAAAAATTGTAGTTGGGAGGGGAGAACCCTCCTAAAGATGATCAGCTAGGTTCTCTGACGGAGATTAGTCACCGGCAAAGCTGGTGAATACTTTATACAAATAACATGATTGCCAAAATGTAAATATACTATATTTTAAATACAGTGACTAGGAATTCATTTTACCTGCATTGACATTGAAGTTTTCAGATTATGATTTCTTTTGGCTTGTTTCAGGGGGCTTTTAATCTATATTCTGCTTCCTTTCAGAAGAATGACATAACTGAAATTGAAACGATTGGTTGTACTGAACCAGTAGGATTCATCATCACAAAAATAGGCAAGGTACTTCATATTCGTTGTTTTGAAAATTTTGGTGTATGCACATGTGCACTTATACGTATAATTAACATATCTATATTATTGGCAGGTACTCTGCAAATGCTCTGGTGAAGGTGATATTAACTCAAGGATCATAAATTTGTTTGATTTGATAGGGAAGTACAGTTGGGATGCAAAAGTAGTATTAGTGCTTGCTGCTTTTGCAGTAAGATATGGTGAATTCTGGCAACTTAAGCAGCTATATCGTGGTAATGCTTTGGCAGCTTTAATTTCAAGTATTAAGCAGCTGCCCTACAACTTAAAGCCACTGAAGCTACAAATCAAGGCATTGAGCTTGTTGGTTATTGGTTAAGACCATGATGGATGTGGCTACGTGTATCATTAAGTTTGAGTACCTTCCCCTTCAACATGTAGAGCCTGGAAATGATATATTCCTTGTCACAAACACAAAGTCTCGAATATACGAAGCTGCATACTGGATCACTAGAAGCTGTTTAGCATGTTTTTCTCAAGTCATGGATTTCACAGCCAAAAAACATGACCAAGTGCATGTTTCTTCCCTTGAGGCTCAGATAATGTCAAACATGCATAATTCTTTTCAGGTTTAATTAATCTTTTGGTCCCTTTACCTGCACTAACTTTAGTTTTAGTCCCTGTACCAAAAAACCGTCCATTTTAGTCCCTTTACAAAACTTTTAGGTAGAGAGACTAAAACAAACAGTTGCAGCAGGTATTAGGACCAAAACATTAATTAAACCTTTTAAATTATTTGACAGTGACTAAAAATTATTGATAGTCTCAAATGCACGTAATTTTTTTTAACTTGGGATGTCTTATGATGTATGCACACATTTCAGGTATTCAGATTCAACAATAATTGCTGCTTGGGAGCTTTCAAGTTTGGCGTATAGATTAAGTGGCATATGCTGTAATCTCAGAAGACAGGTGGATCTGTGTCACAAAGAACTAGGTTACTTTTCGGCTTCTTAATATTGCCTATAATGATAGGTTTATTAACCAATTCTGATTTGTGCACTAACATCAGTTACTTATATAACAATGTTTCAGAGAGAAACTTGTATGACAGGCTGTTGGATCTTGCTCGTGAGGAGAACATTGATAATCAAAAGATTCTCACTTTATTTTTTCCTTCCAAGAATTACTTGCCATTGAAGGATTGCTCAACAGAATTAAAGGTATTATGCTCTTTGGTTGTGCTGAGAAGTATTTTGCCTTTATATTTGGAAGAGAGAGATCAATAGGTATGTGTGTGGAATACACACAAAGATATATTTCCTAACTGCAATAACATACTTTTAGAAGGATTATTTTAGCAAATTATACTTTTTGGTGTGTTTTAAAAAAATAAAGGTTATAATTTGCTAATTGCTATACTGTTTCTAAAAAAGCAGGTATATATTAACAAATTCACACACACATATATTTGAAGAACAAATCTCACAACATCATGGATTAGAAACAAATAAAAGAATATAAGAGGAACATGAATCTAAAGGGTTCAGGTACTTTTAGACAAACATATCATTCAGGTTGAGAGCATTTCACATATCAATAAGAATATTACAAGAACTACAAATGTAAACCATACAACTATAAATAATTGATCAAGATACAAAGTTAATTAGTGGTCATCTGATTATTTAAAAAGTCATAAACTTTTGCTTGTTTTCCAGAAATAAGATAATTGCTCTAATTTTAGATTTGTTCAAATATTTCCAAGGATATGACTTGCTAATATATCTTTCTAGTCTAAGCAATCTTCTGTCATCTACAGTTTGGTGGTTCTGAACTGAAAAATAAGACAGTTCTGTTGTTGATCTCAAAACCGCAGCTACTCGACCCGTTAAATATATTCTTACTGGTCCAGCAAACATGTGATCATCCTCTGAATGAGAGGTTGAGGGAGAGTTATAAGATTGTGTGGATTCCCCTTCCATCTTCTGATACATGGACTGAAGCCGAAGAAAGTAGTTTTAATTTTATGTCAGATTCCTTGCCTTGGAATGCTGTTCGGAAACCAAGGTTACTTAGCTCTGCAGTGGTGAGGTACATAAGGGAACAATGGAACTACAAGGATGAGCCCATCATGGTAGCTTTAGATTCAAAAGGGAAGGTCACAAATTACAATGCTCTTGATATGATCAACATTTGGGGAGCACAAGCATACCCCTTTTCGGCTTCCAAAGAGGAAGAGCTATGGCAAGATCAGAATTTGACAATGCAACTTTTGCTGGATGGCATCAATCCTCTCCTTGCTTACTGGGTATGAGTCTGATTCATATCATATTTTCATGCAGATTTTAGCAGTTTAATTTCACGTAACATTACAGGATTTTACATTGTAATATGTACCAGGTTGAACAAGGCAAAAATATTTGCCTTTATGGGAGTGAAAACTTGGTTTGGATCCAACAATTCAATGATAAGATAACTGAGATCAAACGAGCAGGTCTGCAGCTGCAAACAATATATGTTGGTAATAGTCAATCAGGTGAAAATGTTAAGCAAATAATGGCAAGAGGTGGTGAAAAAAGTCTCAGTGATCCACTTTCATTCACAAATGTGCAATACTTTTGGCTTCGGTTGGAGAGCATGAGAAGGTCTAAACTCAGACTAGGAAAGACACCAAGTTCTGATCATGTACTAGCTGAGTTGTCAACTTTGCTTGACATGGATGATAGAGAAGAAGGTTGGGCTGTGATTGGATGTGGGGGTTCAAGCTCAACTGATATTCTTAGGCTTCAAGGGATGCAAGTGATGGAATTCTTAAGGAAATGTTCTGAGTGGAGAGAAAATATAACCAATTTGGGATTGCATGGTGCTCTAAGAAACTTCCTAGACCCCCATTTTGTTGAAGGGAGTTGCAATCACTCATACTTTGTTTCCTCTAGAGAAAATGAAAGGCCAATTCAAGGAACTGTAATGTGTCAAGTGTGCAAGCGTCCCATGAAGAATTTTGTGGTGTACCAGCCATGAATAGGACAGATACAATAGTTGAGTTGAACTGTTTTTGTTACCATTACCACCAAGTTTGTTTCTTATTTTGAGTGTCAATCATTTGAACCGGTTTTTGAAAATTCTAATCAGAAACAAAACCAATTCTTTTGAGTGTCAATTTGCTTTTTATTTGAATCGATTTTGTCTCTATTTCATTTTTATGGTATTAGCTGAGTAATTTATTTTTGGAGTTGTATGAATGCTATATCCTAACGACTGAGCAAAAAAGTAAAATTTCACATTTTCACCTGTTAGATGTTACTATTGTGTTTGTTACATATAAAAAGCAATATCATATCCAGGTATATATAACTAATTAACTACGCGTTACTTCGATAAGCAATGCAACTTGAAGTTTAAAAAGTGAGTCTTTATCTCTTTTTATTATTTTTTCAGTTAAGACTTGAGAGAGAAGGCAAATTTCACAATTAAAAATCTCTCGATTGTGTGTAATAAAAAGTGATACCAATCCAAATGTGACTCACTTAAAAAGAAAGTGATATCTCAAAAATAAGTGACAGAGGAATAGGATCTAACTATTTTTTTTTTATGCCAGATCTAACTATTATTAAGAAACATTGTCCATTTCTTCCAAATGCACGACCCCAGAAATATTGATAATTTTGGAGTTGTTAGAAGTATTCACTTATTAAGAAACATTGTCCTCCATTTTTTCTAAATGCATAACCCAAGAAGTATTCATTACTTTAAACTAATGTTTTTAATGTATATTTTGGGCACAAAACTGTTTATCTTATTTTAAATTGCATAATGCTTGGTTAGCACATTGGTGATATAGTGGAATAGCAAATTGTAATCCAAATTCATATGCATATTTCATATTTGTACATATCACTTCAAGTTGAGTGACCATGTTGTAGCCTAATCAAGGAGAAATAAGCACCATTCGATCCCATGCCCAATAACTCTGAGTGTGACCCTTGTTCCACCACCTTCCCATTTTTAATCACAGCTATGGAATCTACACTTTGTATTGTCGACAAACGATGAGCTATAACTACACACGTTCTTCCAACCATCATTTTCTCGAGTGCCTCTTGTACCAGATTCTCGGACACACTGTCAAGAGCACTTGTTGCCTCATCTAACAGAAGGATTGAAGGGTCCTTAAGCACTGCTCGAGCAATTGCAATCCTTTGCTTCTGCCCTCCTGACAGCTGCACTCCTCTTTCTCCACAGTAAGTATCATAACCATCTTTCATTGAACTACATCAAACATGGTGTGTCACTGAATGCAACTAGCTTTTCTATGTTCTTATGCAAGAGTGAGAGGAAAATACAAAAGGGTAAAATGCGTTTTAAGTCCTTCGAGATTTGGTTAAAATTGGTTTTAGTCCTACATTTTAAAAAATTGGTGAATGCGGTGGATTTGGTTTTTGTCTCTATACTTCATTTTGACTTAGCCAGGGACGAAATTCACCATATTTAAGAAAATATAAGGATTAAAATCATCATTTTTAAAATGCGGGGACTAAAATCAATTTTAACCGATTCTTGATACTAGAAAGTGTACCTTATAAACTCATGAGCATTTGAAAGACGTGCTGCCTTCCTTATTTCATCTTCTGATGCATCCTTCTTACCATACACAATGTTGTCACGTATAGTTCCTGCAAAGAGGGTTGGCTCCTGACTCACCAAGGCAATATGTGATCTCAAACTTCTCAAGTTAAATTCCCTGATGTCACATTTGTCTATGGATATAGATCCCTTCACGGGGTCATAAAATCTTTCAATTAAGCCAATGATTGTGGATTTTCCAGAACCGCTTTGTCCCACTAATGCAACTGTTTTGCCAGCTTCAATATCAAGACTGAGGCCCTTGAGAATCATTTGGTCTGGCCTTGCTGGGTATGAGAAAAAGACATCTCTCAGTTTTATATGGCCCTTCATAGAATTTTTGAACTTTCTATGTCTAGGATCTTCCGGTTCAATCTCACTTTTCCTATCCAGTATCGCAAATACTGAACTAATGGCTCTTCCACTTTTAGCTATGCCAGAAGTTGTGCTTGCTGTCTCTGCAATTTGTCTACCAGTGCCCATCAAAATGAGGAAAGCTTGCAAGAGAGATTTTGATTCCACCCGCCCTTGATTCAATAACCGGCCTCCATACCAAAAAGTCAATGTTATAGATGCCGTTGTTACAAAATATGAGGCTGACAATATGGAACCTGAAATCCATGATTGCTTGATGCTTTCCTTCTTGGGGCCTTCCATAGCCGTTCTGAACAAATTTAGAATCCTTTTCTCAGATGAGAATGCCGCAATAGTCCTGTGATTGATAGTGGCTTCCATTGCTAATTGACTACCCACTCTTTGAGCCTTTCTTGCTTTGCCTGCCATACTTTTCATGAGAATGTTTTTTGAGTAGAAGCATACAATGATCAACGGCTGCATTGCGGTCATGACAAGAGCCACCCTCCATGTGACAATTAAACTTAGTATAAAAGCCAAGAAAGCCATAACAGAAACATTAACTAACAATGACATTCGTTCCGCAACAAGGGATCTAACCAAGTTGGCTTCAGTTGCCAAACGAGAACAAATTGCTGCACTGCTGTTATCCTCTTGATCAAACCATCCCATCTCAAAAGTCAGCACCTTCTCTAGCAAATTTTCTCGCACCCGTTTCAGCAAACGTTCTCCCATAATGGTGAAATTGTAATGTTGAATGAGGCCTGAAATGAAGTTGACAACAGCTATGCAGCAGAAGATGGACGCGTACAACCTGATTTCTGATTTGATGAGAGAGCTATCCTTTATAAAGTAGACAGATGCAACTATTCCCAAGCAATAGGAGTAAATTGGCTGACATATTCCAGAGCCAATGGCCCCTAAGCAACCAAGCAGTGCATGTTTCCACTCTGGGGAATTCATTTTAAGTAAACCCCATTGAGAGAAGCTTGCATTTGAAGATTTCTCCCAGTTTTCGCTGCTGTAGTCATCAAAGCTGGACCCTGGAACACTGATTGAATATATGGGACTAAACGGTTGTGCTGAGCTAAATGCATGATGAATCGGGCTACTTTGCCTGCTAAAAATTGGACTTGTTTGATTTACCATAGCTAAAGGGCTCTTGTTTATTTGATGCAATGCATTTTCTTCTTGACTTGTTGCTTGTTGCAGTTGTAGCATTTTGCTGTAAGTCCCTCCTTGTCCATTGTTCAGTTGGAGTAGTTCATCATGGGAACCAGATTCAACCACTCTTCCTGATTGAATAACTACTATTGAATCAGATTTACGAATTGTGGATAGGCGATGTGCTATGATGATTGTTGTCCTGCCTCTGGAAGCCTTATCAAGGGCATCTTGCACTAGTCTTTCGGATTTTGAATCCAATGCACTTGTGGCTTCATCAAGCAGTAGGATTTTGGGCTCTCTTATTAAAGCCCTTGCAATGGCAATCCTTTGCTTTTGCCCTCCAGACAATTGAGCTCCGAATTGTCCTACCTGAACAACAAATTGCAATTTTCTAAGTAATCAAATTGAACAATATAAAATAACAGTGTGTGCATGTGTGTGTGTGTTTAGGATCTTACTAATCAAAATTAAGTATGGAATGGGGCAGAATTCATATCTTACTTGAGTTTCATATCCATTGGGAAGTTTAACAATGAAATCATGTGCATTCGCTGCCTTTGCTGCGCTTATAACAGCTTCCATTGAAGCTCCTTCCTTGCCAAATAGAATGTTCTCCGATATGGATGTTGCAAAGAGAATTGGTTCCTGATTTACCAGTCCCATCTGGGACCTTAACCACTTAATGTGGAGTGTCTGTATATCATATCCATCAAGCAATATCTCACCAAATACAGGATCATAAAATCTTTCAAGCAAAGAGATGATAGTAGATTTGCCAGAACCACTCCCTCCAACTAGGCCAACTGTTTTACCCGCCTTCACTTTCAGATTAAGTCCTTGGAGAATCAGTGCATCTGGCCTTGATGGGTAACTAAACTCAACCTCGTTAAATATGATCTCTCCTCTTGTATGTGTTAAGACCTTTCCTTTTTCTTTATAAGAATGTATGTCTGGAACTCGGTCAATCATCTCAAAAATCCGCGTAGTAGCTGTTGTTGCCTCTAATATGAAGCCAAGATTTGGGAGTGCACTCATCAGAGACCTGTGCATTTCAAATTGAAGTTAACAGTCATAGCAAGTGTGAAGTCCTACAGACAAGAGAAGCACATTTTTTTCTCCAATTCAATATTAGTTCATTTCATATGTACAAATCTAAATTAGATTAAAAACAGGTTCCTACAAATAAAAATATGTTGGTTTCAATTCAATAACTTATTTTAGTTTCTGTAGTAATATCAACATGCTCTCCCTAATTAAGAGTCTTTGTCTTAGCAATATCAACATGTTCTCCTACAAACTTGTTACATTTATTACTTGGCAAAAAACACAAACAAGAAAAAAGGGGAAAATTCTGATGATACTTACAGTCCTCCCCAAATGATGCATATTTCAGCACAAAACACAGGGCCACCACTTTCTCCTTTTGTCCTGACCAGAACACTACCAACCCAAGATTGGAATGCCCAAGTAGCATATAGCAACCCAAAGCTACCAATAATCACTCCCTTGGTTTGACCTAGTTTTATGCCAATCTCCATACTTTTCTGAAGACCTGAGTTGAACGCTTCCAGTGTCTGCTTCTCACCTACATATGAATAAACAGTGCGAATTGATGAGATTGCTTGTTCAGCTACGCTACCAGCAACTCCATATGCATCCTTCATTTTATTTCCCAGCTCTTTCATGCTCTTCCCAAATATGACAGCTGGCATGATCATTATGATTGAAAATGGAAAAGCAGCTAGTGCAAGTCTCCATGAAAGGAAGAGTGCCACTATGAAGCTAGAGAAAAATGCTGAGAGGTGTCCAATACAATTGGGTACCTGCAACAAACACACACATACAAAAGAATTTACCACAAACGATTCAAAAGAATGAGGAGGAAGGTTCTATAAATAATGAAGTACTACGTGCGTGTTTGGTTTCACGCTGAATAATTGATTTTGAATACATTTTCACATGTTCGATTTTGCATTGGGAAAGAGTTCAAAATTGATTTTTGGTCCAGAGTTGATTCTAGGTTGAAACAATTTAGAGTAGTTTCTGCGTTGGATCCAAAATTTTGTACTAATTCCTTTAAAATCAATTCTACAAAATTAATTTTATCAACGTTGTTGAACCAAACAAACACTAAATATACCTTATCAGCCATGGTATCTTGGATTGTTTGAGCATCTGAAGTTATGGTGGCAATAACTTGGAAAGTTGAGGAAGAGTCAGTTTGCTTGTCGAAGTAACCAACTTCTTGCCTTAGGACTGATTTAAGATATTCAGTTCTCATGCGGGAAGTTTGTCTTTCTGCAGTTCTTGTCCAGCATACCCCTTCTGTAGGACAAATATCATGCAAGCATGCATGCATTCTCTTGAAATCAATATTGAATCTTACTACATGAAAAGTAATTATTGTGCTAACTGAGCATATCTCAATTGGTTAAGGTGGGACATTAATTTAGGCAATTGTCAGTTCATTGTGTGAGGTCATGATATCCACTTGTCAATGTATCCAAAGAAAAAAAATGAAAAAGGTAATAATTACTTTAGCTGGACAAGGATTTTTTTTTTCATATAGTATTTACTTGCACCAAGAAAAAAATTATTAATGATGTTACACATATCCATGATTATTCTGCTAGAGGAGACAGAAAAAAGGGTAGAGTTCAACGGCCCACGTTATCATTAACAATGAAAAGTTGAAAACCAAATATCCAAAATTTGCAGCAACAGTTTACCTATAAAGGAGGATAAAGCCACCCCAATAGCAACACCCAGCAGCCTTAGAGCGTACTGAAAGAATCATGAGCAGAACTTTTGTCAGATTTTTTTAAGCAAATGAAGTTTTGGAATATAAAAACTATATTTTATAGTAATTTATATTGTTGAATATCATCATAACTACTAGTAGCAAGAAAAATAACGAAACCATGACTTTGAATTTTTGCATTTATTCTGTTTTCATTGTCTAGAATGAATGAATCAAATGAATATAACTCAATCCTAATACACATTAAATTTGTGAGAAAAAATTAGATTTAATTTTTGCATAATATACTCTTGGAATTGAAGAGTTTGAGGCCTTAATTACGATGATGCAAAATATATAAAATATATATATATATATATATATATATATATTGCAAATTCACTATAAAAAAATGTCAAGAATGAATGGCTTCAGTGATAACCTCATCACGTCATGTACTAATTAATTACCTTGTCTATAACATGGTTGGACACAGAATGTCCAGATCCACCAGCATAATCATTTATCAAACTGCCAAGAACAAGCATTGTCATAGGGGTTTGTAGGCCACCTCCAATGCAACCCAAAGTCCCAAAGAGTAATAGCAATTTGTCAAAGCCATCTGCATAACGGAAAAATCCACCTTTGCTTCCCATATCCCAGGTGGGATTTCTTTGCCACAAAATTCTTAACCTCTTGAACACCTTATCATAAATTTATAATAGGTATCTTTTCTCTGCTCTTGTTTTAAGTTATTATAAATTTCTGTGTAGAGCTAATTTATTGTCATTTGCCAAATGCCAAATCCATGATTTTAACATTTGCCGGCACTTGTTTGCTAATTGTGGATTTCTCTCAATTACTGTCCCTATATGAGACATCATATCATTAATTAATTATAGTTTGATCAACAAGAAACTCTTTTTGCTTATATTATTTTGGTGTTACTTGTATAGTTTTGATCACAACGAACACATATAATGTCCAGACATGAACGACGAGGAAGATAAGTTAGAAAAGGAATCTACCCCAAATCATGATCATTATTGAACCAATCGAAGTGTGATTGAAAACTAGGACTACTGTCATTGGCGTTGTAGTGTTTGTTCTACACAACTTTTTGTTACTACTAGACTGAATGCAACATTAATGAATAATATAATCAAATCTCAATCAGTGACGAATTGACTCTTGAGTCTTGAGTTAAACATTTCTTTCATTCGTTTTTTTATTTATTATTATATAATAATAATTTAACAAAAAAATATAGAACAATAATGAGAATAAAAGTTCTCCGTCTTTCGTTTATTCATTCTTCTTCCTTACCACCATTATGTTCTATTAAATTTGTATTATATCAACCAAAAATAAGTACAAAATAACGAAGAGGTAGGTGTACCCTTGCGACCAAGTTTCCAAATTCAATAACTAATCATTAAAAAAGCTTGATAATAGTAATTACTCGTACTAAGCAACCACCTTTATCCTAACAAACCAATCATTTTACTGACATGTAAAAATACGTTATACGTACGATTAAAAGATGTTTAGTTTAAAGTAGCTGTGCCGAGGTCGATGGTTTAGATAAGAAAATGTTACGTGAACTGATGAACATACATTCTACTATATTTAACATTAGAGACAGGTATCAAAAAGATAAAAAAAAATATAGGTATAATAAAATTTATAATATGATAGAAAGATAGATAAAGAAAAATAAAAAGTGTTGAATAGATATTTAAAATAATAAAGTGTATATATATATATATATCATTATTCTTTAATAAATAGCATCAAGATATATAAAGAGAAACAACTATCATATTGTTTCTTAACTTAAGTTTTCCCTTCAAGATAAAAAGTACACTGGACAATAAAATAATGGAATATCTTTAGATAAATAGCAACAAGATATATAGAGTGAAAGAACTATCATTTTGTTTCTTAACTTAAGTGTTCCCTTCAAGATAAAATTTACAGTAGACAAAAAATAATAGAATAGACAATAAAATAAAGTAATCATATTTTTATGCATTAAATAATTAATCACACATTCACAAAAAAAATTATCAAACAACATGATAGAATAGTTATCCAATATAAAACCTTTACAACCAAATAAGTCCTCAGCAGAACAGAATTTTTTTTTTGAAACTTGATAAAAAGAAGAGATTAAATTAATACTTTATGAAATATATCACCATACCAATTCATTTTATTCAAGTTGATACTTAATAAATTAAGTTTTATCATTTTAACATTATTTATAATTATAAGTTTATCATTTTTTTATATTTTGTTCTCATTTATTATAAATGAAAGTAGTGAATTTTATTATAAAATGTGTAAAAAGGAAAAATTAGGATATATTTTCTATTATAATTATAAGTTTCAATTTTATGTTATATTTATTATATATTTTAATGTTAATTTAATAATTTGTACAATAAAATTAAAAAATAAAACAATTCTATTTAACTTGTTTTATAATAACTTAAATTGAATTAAATGCTTAAATTTATTTAAACTTATAATGTAATTACAATAATAAAATTTAAATTTAAGACTTTATAAAAAATACTCAAATATTTCAACACTAAAATTTAATGTGTGTTTAGATTACAACTGAAACGGTGAAGTTTAGTTGAACTCAACTTTGTAAATTTTATTTTAAAATATGTTTGTAATTTGAGTTATAAGATTTGTGTTTGGTGGTTGAAAGCAAAAGAGAGAGAGAGAGAGATTATAAGTTCAAATCTCTTTCACAAACAAAGATTAACAAACTAATAATAGATATTTGCCTATAAAAAAATGTTTGAAACATTCTATGTTGAATAGAAAAATAAGAGAGGGATGGTTTTAGAAGGAAAAAAAATCTTAGCTTAAGTTAAAGTGGGATTCAATTCAACCATAAAAAATGTAGTAGAAAATTTCATGAAGGATCATTTATTTAATTGTCTAGATACCAAACGAAGCACACCCTCGAAGGTTGATTTAAACTTCTATTGATTGAATACTAAATAAATAAAAAATTACTAGTAAATTAAATAACTTTGAGCAAATTGTACTCAACTAATGAGTTTTTCTTAAATTACATATAACAACATTTTTTTTCTTCTTATACTGATTTTTTTTTGTTGGAAAACATTGTTATGATACTTTTGTATATGTTACATTAATACAGTAACTACTACAAGGGAAATAATTGTAATAACTAAAAATAAAAAATATTTGTATAATTATTCGAAATCTCAAAAACAGTTAATAATGTATAGTAATTTATTCAATAACTTTTGGCAAGGAGCAAGGCACGTAAAAGACAAGTATGTAAAGCTTTAAATTAAATTAAACTTACCATTTTTATAGGTTTTTAAAAAGTAGGGTATTTATTTATTGAATTGGTCCAAGTGGCCAACCGTGTGACCTTGACTGCATCAAAAGTACATCCACGCATGCCTCAGCCACAGTTTCCACGGACCTTGTTCCATAGTCCCTCCCTCCTCGCCATTAGTATTATCATACAAAATTAATTAAAATCTTATACAGTACTGTATACTTTACTGTTATTTTTAATTAAAAATAAATATTTTTCTTAAACTAATTTTTATTGGAATTTAATTAAATAAGACATAAGTAATTAAGATTTTTTTATACTTGATATAAAAAAATAAGAAATTTTATTGTTTATATTTAAAATAGGAGGAAGTATATATATTGAAGTAGACTAATGGTTGTTTAAAATAACAATAATGGAGTAATATTTAAAAATAACGTTTTACTTACATAAAAAGGATATATTTTCTATCAAATAAATCCTACCATTTCTTATTAACAAAAATGTGTAAAATATTGAAAAAAATATTACTCCTACAGTTATGATTATTTTTTTGATCCGTTGATAGTTATGATTATCAAGTTAGATTCGGTGTTGATGTGCGGAAATAATGTCATAATTAGTAATTAAAGTTTTATTTAAATAATAGTATCGTTTTTCTTTTGCTAGTAATATTTAAGTTCTTATATTTAAAATAATAGTATCGTTTTTCTTATGCTAGTTTAAAAATATATATTCAGTTTACAACTGTACTTTTTTATTTATTTTTCCTAAAATAAGAATGATGTTAAGTTATTTGACATAAATAAAAAAAACTAATAAATAAATGAAAAATAATATTAATTTTATAAAATTAATATTATTGAATAGATGAAATAGAGTAATAGTAATTTTAGATTAAAAATTAAAGTGATATTTATTAGTAATATTAGTGAAAAATAAAAATTAATGTTATATTAAAAAA
>PYAF01003302.1:5733672-5773862 GCA_007407185.1 Glycine tomentella
TTAAAATAATAGTATCGTTTTTCTTATGCTAGTTTAAAAATATATATTCAGTTTACAACTGTACTTTTTTATTTATTTTTCCTAAAATAAGAATGATGTTAAGTTATTTGACATAAATAAAAAAAACTAATAAATAAATGAAAAATAATAATAATTTTATAAAATTAATATTACTGAATAGATGAAATAGAGTAATATTGATTTTAGATTAAAAATTAAAGTGATATTTATTAGTGATATTAGTAAAAAATAATAATTAATATCATATTAAAAAATTAAATATGACACTTATTTTATAATAATTTTTTAAAATTAAAAATACTTATTTTGAAAAAAAAAATATTTGATTATCTTATAAAAGTACATATGTGACTAAAATTTTGTTAACAAATTCAATTTATTTTTTAAAAAAAAGGCTAAATATTATTTTCAATTCATTATATTTAAATTTTTATTTATTTATTTTACTACATCAAATTGTAAAAGTCTTATTTTTATTTTTTATATTTTTTAATATTTTGGTCCTTTGTTTCATTTTCTATCAAGAAAGTTACTGTTCCATTAACATCATCAGTATTTTAAATTTTTAAATAATTAATTTAAAATAATAACAAATAAAATCTTCCCTAAATTTTATTTTTAAAACTATAAATTAATGAAAAAATCGACATTTCCTCCAACCATTGTCGTTCAATCTTCGTGAATTTCATCCCGATTTCATCGATGAATCAACTCAACCGAGCATATGCTGTGAAACATTTTCACCTTCTTTCAGAACCGCTCACTTTCATTCCTTCCTTTTCAGCTCAATCGAAAAAATATATTCTATTTGGTAGAGGCAAAAGAGGATGAAAAAAAAATGAATAGCAAAATTTTATAAAACTCACACTTTTATTCTTTACTTATTCAAAACTTTTATTTCTTTTTCACTTTTATCTCTTTACTTTTCACTCCAACAAACACACACTAAGTTAATTGATAAAAGTTAGGTAGTGTTTATTTTAAGGTATGGAATAAAATTTCCAAGAATAAATTTCTAATCAAATGCCCTAGAAATATTATTTCATGAACATGTTTGTTTCAGTAATACTAATTTCATAAAATATTGAAATTTATTTAATTAAAAAATTAAAAGAATAAAAAAAATGTGAAAGAATGAAAGATAGTTACGGAAAGAAGGTATTGAGCAAGGGATTCCCCGTCCAAAAATGAGTAAATTATAGAGAAATTTTTCATGTAATAAAGATGAAACAAAACGACTATATTATTTGAAAGAATAAAAATAATTTGAAAAAAATCCATTTTTTAAAATAAGTGAAAAAGAATAAAAATAATTAAATTGTATAAGAAAATTGTGACTAAATAGTTAATGCACATATAGTATAAATAATTGTATACTAAAATTTAATTAGATATTAATATATATTTTTATTGGTAAATGTTATTTGTTAAAATGTTAATTTTGTCCATAGAAGAAATTGAATATATTATGAAATCATAATTTTTTTTCTCTCTTTATTTTTAATCATCCAACTCACTTTATATTTTTTATCAGAAATTAATATATATGATAAATTTATTAATTTTTATAATAATTATTTTAAAATTATATTTATTATGATTTTTTATTGATTGCGTAAAACTTTTCATAGTGATAATGTATAGAAATTACTTTTTAATTATCAATCAAATTAACACATTTTTTAATATTTTTTTGTTTCTTATTTTAATTATATAAACAATATATTTAATTTAAAAGAAAAATAAAATCAAAATAAAAAAGTTCCCCTCCCCAATTTCATCGAAATTGTGAGGAATGGGCAGCATATATATTGAGTTATGGAATTAATTATACGAGGTTTGAGTTGGGGAAGAGGGGTGGAACCGGTGATGACGTGGGAAGCATCAGGTGGTCCACGTGTCAAAACCCCAGAGCATGATGAAAGAAAAGAACAGGTGAAAAACTGACAGAAGGAAATGCAGAGCATTAAATGGATGGCCAATACAGGACACAGGTGTGAAGAATATCATGGTCCACAACAAACTTAGAAAAACAGTAAAATACTTTTTTCTTTTTATACCCCCAAAAGCTAACCCTAACCCTAACCCTAACCCTAACCCTAACCCTAACCCTAACCCATCCTAATATCGTACGTGTAATCTGTATAAATAAAGACAACAGTAGCTCCAACTTCATTCACCACACACAAAACAGTAGCTCCATCTCCTTCTAACACAAGGACAACTCTCTTAATTAAACTCCACTACCTCCCTATTGCACTTCAATTTAAATTATATATAAACAAATATCATATTCCTTCTCTAGTATAATTAATAAAAAAATAAACCTATATTTTACATGAAAGTGAATTTAATTTCTATTATTAATGTGAAAATTTTATTAATAAATAATTTTTAAGCATCTTCATAAATATTCTTTAAAATTTTGACCCTGTTTGTCCTAATCAGGGTCAGCCTTCAAGACTCAATTTTGTGACTCACATAAACTTTAATACTAAGTACTTCTTTAGTTTAAAAACATTTTGTCTAGAAGCAAAATAAATGATAATAAAAAATAGAACGAAATATTCCATTAAAAATAATCAAGTAGATTTTTTTTAGAAATTTACAAATATATATATATATATATATTTCTTCTATTTTAAATTTTATCTCTTTATTCTCACGTTATATTATGGGTGATAATATGTGTTTATTTACAGATTATAAATGTTATCAAAACATACCTCAATGGATGATTTCCGTTTGTACCTGATTAAAAAAAATAGATGATTTAGAAACCTACTAAATAATAATTAAACTAACAACTTGGTCACTTAACTATTTGAAAATTTTCAATTACCTCAATGGGACTTCAAACAAAAATGTATCATGAAGAAAACCAATTAATGATTTAAAAGTTCAAAAACTCAAACTTTCAAAATACTTATTTAAAAAAATTCAAATAATTTAGAGGCCTATTTTTTCAACTAATCTATTCTTAAGTCTCACATGCTCTTCATGTTGTAAAGTGGTATGGTAATTAAAAAATATTATATACTGAAAGTGTAAAATAATTCTACAGTTGTCCAATTATAAATTATTATATAATAAGTTTATTAATTTTTATAATAATTATCTTACAATTATATAAATGATAATTTATAATTAATTAATAATAATAGTCATTAAATTATATAAATGATAATTTATAATTAATTAATAATAATAGTCATTAAATTTAAATAAAATACCTATTAATACAGTAATTCATTATTTTCGATTTTATTTTTCTTAAAGAAAACTCCTTATTGCAGCAAAAGAAAACTATGACCTGTTTGGATACATGCTAGAAATATTTTTGAGATCTTCTCTACTGAAAATATAATACTTTTTTCATTAAATATCAAAAGCACTTCTAACCTTATAATCCAACTAATCATGTTAAGAAAGTTCAAATTTAATTAAATATATTCATGAAATTTATATTAATTCAAATAATTAAAAATTGGTTGTTTTCCAGCTCTAATATTAATTTTTTTTTATAGATTCAGATTTTAAGAGAAAAACAATTTTTTTATAATTGACACATTCATGTTTATTATCTAAAATATGACCTTTTTCTACTTTTCAAGTTTCTTTTTTTAGGGGACTTTTCAAGTTTCTATAGTCACATACTTTTTTACTCCTTTAAAAAGATTTAAAAAAAAAACATTTTTATTAAATGCAATTAAAAAGGTAAAAAGAAAGAACTAAGCTTAAAATAAATTGTGTAATTTTATAAAACAAAAGTTAACGATAGGCTCTTTCCAATATTTTCTTCATGATCTATCAAAATATATTAAAAATCACAAATAAAAAAATGTTAATGACCCTCTTTTTAACAATCTTTTGACAATTAGTTAATTTTTTTATAAAAAATACCTAATTTGGTGAATTATATATCTCATTTAAACAATTCTTTCTCCTAATCTATGTAAAACCTACCAATTTTTATAAATTTCAATCAGCATAAAATATTAGAAAAGGTCCCCAACATTTCTATCACCATGTTTGTTTAGCAGGTTTTTATTTACTTCTAAATTAAGAAAGAGTCGATAAATAAAAAGTATAACCCATCAAAGATAATTTTTAATAAATTTAAGTGAATCATAATATAGCTAGCATTTCTCTAGCATGAAATCCTTTCTACTGACCCTAGTTTCTAGTATTAATTCCTCGAGAAGTGCACCCGGTTAACCCAATCGCATCCGCATAATTTGCTCAGTGGTTGTTCATCAGCATCTCTAAACGTAGTAGTAATAATTGCCAAGCAACAACTAAAGTTTTTCTATGTTCTCTAAAGTTTTCTATCGAAATTAAACAGGCAAACTAAATACTACTACAGTACATCTGAAGCGGCCGAACCTACAACTACAAGCCCACAAACAAGTGATTGAAAGAAGAACAAAAAAACTAGAAATTAAATTTCACTAGACAAAAGCAGGGAACGAAAATATAAAAAGAAAAAATGAAGATAATGGAGGAAAGGTGAGCAGTGAGCAGCAACAGGTTCTGTTGATGAGAGATTGAGAAATGGTTGCTGTAGTTGTAGGTTGGTTGGAACACAGGTGTGGCTCGTTGCTCAACCACCTTAAATGCTGTCTGTCTGGTCTCCTGCTAACATTTGATTCATAATCACAACACTACCCTTGAGAACGTACTAGGCCACTTCTTCATTTGTCTCATCATCACCACCTACGCCGCCACTTTTGCTGCTAGCCACGTCATCATCACCGCCACTTTGTTGCTGCTGCTGCTGCTTGTTCCCCACTAATGGAAGTGGCTCCGTCAGTTCTTTCCCACCTCTAGGCGGTGAAAACACCACTGGCAAGTAATGCTCCATCTCACATGGGAACTTTGAGTTCTTAAAGTGCTCTTTCAATGCTTCCAAACCCTTCATTATTATTTACTTTTAAATCAACAATATGAATAAATAAATTCTACCACTAGTACTAGTATATACATATATATGTCACACTTAACAATTAATACTATGAATACCTGAACTCTAGCATAGGTGACTTGGCAGATTTTTCTTGAATTAAAAACCTCCCAATGTTGAAGATGGAAGGCCTTGTAGAGCCTGAGTGTTGCCTCCGGGGATGTCATGTTCACAAACCCATATCCCACGTTGCACTTGTTGCTGTTTCAAAAACTTAATTAATAATAATAATAATTGACACAATTTGCTGGGTAATTAATTAGTTAAATAATAAGATTGCACGCATGGAGTGAAAATGGGAAAAATACTTGAAATCAATGGGGAGGTACACGAAGTCGTAGGAGGATAGAGGCTGCTGCTCATCGCCGTCTGCAATCTGCTCGTTGCAGTGTCTGCAGTGGTTATCCAGCATGTTTAATAGCAACTTCTGGCTGCAACAAGTCAAAACACAACACACTCAGAATATATATATATATATATAATTCTCAAATATTTCATTTCATATGAAAAACAAAAAAATTACTACTCTACTACATTATACTTAAATTTATTTCATATACGTTTACTCTATCATTATACTTTAGAATATCTTTAATGGAAAATACTTCATGAATTTCTAATAATAAGAAATCATTTCTTAAAAAAATCTTTCATTGAAAAGTATCTATGTGATATGAATTTTTTTTAAAAAAATGGATTATTAATATATAAGAAACCCTTTTTACATTTTTTTTATTTTTTAATATTATCAATCATGATTTTTTAAAATTTTTTAAAATTTCTTGCGATTTTTTACATTAAAATAAAATTTTGGAGAAATTTCTAATAAATGATATGGTGAAGACTACAAAAAGTATTGCAGGATCACAATAAGCGACCAAAAAAACTCAAACACCCATTGAAGTTGCTCTTTATAACACATTTTAGTATTTTGCAGCGCCTTTCTCGCTCTTGAGGCTTTTATACAGTGTTTTGTTTGTATGATTTAAGAGAGAAAGGGTATCTTCAAAAAAAGAGAGAGATGGAAGCTCAATTGGTCATCTCTCTTGGTCATAGCTCAAACTCATATTTTATAGTAACAGACACACGAATAGAAGAAGAAAATGAAGCAATAGAAGTAAATAATAAAGAACGAAAAAGCGGACCTGTACTTGTTGGGAATGTTTTTGATCATGACAGTAGTTCTAGTATCTTTGGGGCCAGATTCTACAATGGCATCCTCTTTGATTAGAAACCGAGTTTCGTGTTTCTTCGCTTGTTTTCCCTTCCAATGCCTACTTCTAGGTACTTGTTGCTTGGGGTTTCCTACTACTAGTGTGGTCTCGCAATTGTGCTTTCTGCCAAGATTCCTCCGCGTGGGGCCATGTGAAGAAGAATGCTGCTCTTCAAATTCTCCTCCGGTCAAACTCATTGACCCCATTTCCGCATCAATAGATCCCGTACTATTGCTGGGGCTTCCCGGTGATTTCTTCTGGGAGGAATGCAAGCGAGGAGGAGCAGCAAAACGACGTCGGGGGGAAGGAGGAGCATTGAAAATGAGAGGAGGTACTGTGGTTTTGGAATGATGATGGAAGAAGTTGCGGGTGTGACCACCGGGTCTACTGAACTCAATAACAACCTGTTTGCCGTGAATTTCCTTGCCGTTCATGTGTTTCAAGGCCTTGGCGGCGTCTCTTATGTCGAAGAACTCAACGAATCTTTGATTCTTTTTCCATGGGGTATCTCTCAATTCCTTTATGGGACCTATTATGAATGGATTGATTGAACAAACAAGCAACAAAATGAAAAAAGGTGGGAAACAATAATGAAGAAAAGAAAGAGGTTTAGAGTACCGAAAGGTTGGAAGAGTAGAAGGAGTTGGTCGGCGGAGACGTTGGGGTGGAGGTTGAAGATGACGAGGGTGCCTTGGTTGTGGGCGTCGGGGAGGGAGTTGGAGTTAGGGAGGACGTAGTGGGCAGAGAGGAGGAAAGGGTTGGGGTGGAAGTGGAGGTGCATGGAGCGGATGGCGGCGAAGGCGGACTGTGCATGGCGGAGGTCGAAGAAGTGGACGGTGAGAATGCCGTTTCGGAGGGATTCGGTTTGGAGGGCTCTGATGTCTCCGAAGGCCTGGAGTTGTTGGAGGAGGGCGGAGTGGGAGGTGAGGGGGAGCGGGGTGAGGAGGAGGGAGCGGGTGGAGGAGGTGGAGAGGTGAGGAAGGGGAAGAGGAGGGAGGAGAGGGTACCATTGGCATTCAATATTTATGGTGTTGGGTCTGAACTCCTCTGCTCTCGGGTCTAAGTTTCCGGTTTCTCCCATTCAAATTGATGAACTCTTCTTCTTCTTCACTTGTATTTACTTGCGTTGCAAAAGAGGTTAACTACTCTTCTCTCTTTCTCTCAAAAACTCAAAAGGAGCTCCTCGAGGAAGCTGGAAGGACTCACTCACTCTCTATTTTTCCTCATTCTCTACTTTCCTATCGAACCCAAAGTTGCTAAAAATGTACTTTCCCACCTAATGCCACAACCCAATTTACTTTATTACCCTCCCTGCCCCCCTCTCTTTTTTCTCCCTTTGCACACCCCACCACACCAGGAGCTGAGTTAGGCATTCAGGCTCAAGGACCATTTAGGTGGTTTTGTTTTGGATCATTATGATTTTCATTCATTTTTACAGTATGCTAGTACTATACTACATACTATATAATTGGCCAGTATTAATTAGTTCTCATAAATTCAAAAGTTGAACCATGTCTCTCGTAAATATAAATATTGGTAGAGACTATGGCCAAGTTATTGTTTCAAACGGCTTAATAACTTTTCCATTGGTACTTGCATATTATGAAAAATTGAGAAACCTTAAAGAATACATTCATTAACATACTTTTTAAACACATTATTTTTTATTGTGTAAAATTTATTGAAAATAATAGAATTTGGTATAACTTACATCATATTTAATGACTTTTTTTTCTTCTTCTTAATTTTATAATTTTAAATAAATTTTAATCGATTAAATAATACATGTTTGGAGAATCTTACTAGAGGGTATATTTCTAACACTCCTCATGAGAAATAATTAGGTCGATCAAAAATTTATTATTTTTTTAGTTAATTGTTAAATTCAAATGTGTTATAGTAATATAATGGTTGAAAATATAGTTGCTTACTAATTCTATATTATTTAATAATTTATAGAAAGATTATATATTAACAAGATTCTTTCATTTGACATTAAGATTCAAACTCATATTCTTAAGACATATGACTTACTAATTGGATTAATTTTTGTTGATTTTGCAAAAGTAAAATACTTGAAATATACTATTTTGGACACACTATTTTCTACTAATTAAAATTTTTTGATAAAAAAATTAAAAAGTTTTACATCTTATTTAATCATTATCTCTCTTGATTTTATAATTTTTAAATAACTTTACCATTAAAAATATATCGTCCTCTAATTTAAAAATACAAGTGATGTTTTTAAACAAGTCCCATAGTCAAATCAGAACCCAATAAATGGACTGTTTGACTTCCATTTGAGTTTGCAAATATAATTTCCTGTAATACCTTTTCATTCACATTTTAAAACCATGATGATTAATCAATTATTTAGGTTATTTTCCATTCAACGTTGAACTTGCAATGCTGTATAAAACCAACAGATGCCAAAAGAGGACAACAATAAATGGCTCCGATGCCTGCTTGGCAGCTTGGGTACCGTACTATTTCATGTTTTTGTATTTTCTACTGCTCATCATAATTAATGCTTTTATATGTGAACACTTCCTTACACACTGAATTTTGTGACACAGTTTCTCTTAGCTATTTTCACTGCTCCCTTTTCTCATCATATTCATTTCATTTAGGCCCAAAACACAGCCCATAAGTTACCTTGTGTTTGATTATCAGTAGTAAGCTTTTCCTAATAATTTGTATTTGTATATTAGTTGTCGATGCTTATAAAGTGAAAATTTAAACTAATATGCATCTTAATTAAAATCGCAAAAAGGCACTCAAAAGTATCATGTCTTGTTTTATGCAGACAACTCCGGATGGCTCTTCTGTAAATAGTGATTGGATTATTAATAAAGAAAAACGAATTTCAGTTCCCATTGTCTGTGTGATTAAAGATACTAGGAGAGAGTTGACGGGGTGCATGGTTGGTGATAGCCTTACAATAAGTTTAATAATTTTATCATTGAGTTGAGTTAGGATTCCAATCTGCTGTGAAAGGTGAGATTTCTGAAGTTTTGAAGCTCTCAATCTCTCTCATATAGCCTTAACACCACACCAAAGCTATTTTATTCTGAGTATTTGATTCTTTGCATGAATGACACTGCCTCCATCTTCCACGTCTCTCATTGTCCTTTTCTAATCTCCATGCAAGTACTTTTTTGTTCCTTCACTAATTTCTCACACTTTTCCTAATACATGTTTTACACAACTTTTCCATATTAACTAAATATATTAATCTCATTTAATTAATAAATTACCTATAACTAATTAAGAGTTATGTAACGTTAATATCTATATTTAAATGTATAACAAAGTAACAAGTGAGTAAATTATCAATTATATAAATATATGAGGAAAAAAATCTTTTTAGTTTTTGTCAATTATATAAAAATTCTTATTAATTATATAACTTGTTAGATAAAAAGTATCAGGCTTTTTTTTATGTATCTAAGATATTAAACATATTTAATTTTTTTATGAACTATTAAAAAAAATTTGTAGAAAAATATTATAGTAAAAACTAAAAATGTAACATTAGTGTTGCTTTATTTGTTTTGGTTAAATTGTACCATTTGCACAGGGCAGTAGCCAACCGTGACTTATCTGCCCCTATCTATTTCTTGTTTGGCCGTTGCCATTAATTAAACAAACAAAACCCGTTTGTTGTGGCACTAAAAGTGAGTGAAAGCGATGTTTCCCTGCCTCTTCACCATTTTTAAGAAGGGACTACGTTTCTAACAAAGCACATTGACGTTCAGATTTGTTTGGCAATTCATCAAGCGACCTCTTTCTTTTTTGTTTGTTGCTTGTTCCCTCCATCATTTGTTGTCGTTTTGTCAAAAAATTCCTTGCATGAACAACATCATTAATTATTTTTAAAAAACAATTTTCGTTATTTATTTAATTTTATGAATTTATAATCTAAAATAATTAGAAAGTACAATACTAATTATTATTTTAGTGGGAAGAGAGAGAATACATTAAGGCGATTTTATAAAATAAATAAGAGAGAGAAAATTGTTTTTTTTTCTTTCAAAGAAACATAATTAATTAGTTAACGAAGAATTAATTGAAAATTGATATTTAATGAAAAATGTGGAAAGTGGATATTTAATGAAACCTTAACCTATGATAGAAAAATCTAATTAAGAAAGATAATTAACTGTATTTAATTATATCAATTTTAATTGAAAAATAATTTTTTTTCTCAATCTACTATTTATTGGAATTTGATATCAAGGATTAAAAAGAGATATTGAAACTAACAACTCAATGAATAATATTTTAAAGATAATAATATTAAATAAAATAAAATAAGTTAAAATTTTCTTATATTTAAAATCAAAAAAATATATTTTTCTTCTTCTTATATTTGAGACCAGATAAAATATTAAATATATTATATTTTCAACATGTTAAATATTTTTCAAACATCTCAAACTATCATCTTTTAATTTTTTATCTGTTTAGTTTATTTCCTTAATTGTCCATCCCTCTGAATCCACCTTCGGTTAATTTTTTTAAACTATATTCTAATATATTTTTAGAAAAATTATCAATAATTAAAAATAATCTTACATTATAATTTAAACTATTAATTATAAATTTAAAATATAATTTATATATTTAAATATGTTTAATTATTGTGCACTTTAATTATAATATGATTTATATATTAAAATTCATTTATTATAAATTTTAATCATATAAAATAAATAATTATCTTATCATGCATAATCTAAAGTATCCATTAAAGGAAAAAGTAAATATATTTGATGTCTTTAAAATATAAAAAAAAATCAACAATTCTCATACAAAATAGTAAGTAAATGATATTATAGGTGAATTTATTTATTTATTCAATTATCCTGATGATAATTTGTAGGAAGATTCCTCTTTCTTTTTCTGTTGTCCGTACTTTGACCTCCCCACTCGCCGGCATGTAATATAGGCATCGACAGAAAACGTTTCTGAACTCCTAACTCCACTGTATCGTTACATGAAAGCCCATTTATACTTGACCAATTTGTTTTGCAATTAATTAATTACAGTCTCAATTAGTTTTTCTGTAAATCAATTAAAATTTTCAAACTTGAATTAATTAAAGTTAAAGATTTTAACACATCATGAAGTGTTTTGTTATTGAAATTTAATGTTTAGTTTTGGAAATTCTACATTCATTTTTGGACGAAGGAGTTGAGATTTTTATAAGCATTGAAATTGTGAACAGAAATAAATTAGAGTATTGGAAAAAGGTTACACTTTGTCGTTATAAAAGGTTTTGATCCTCGTGAAAAGAAGTAACGTAACATGCTTAAAATTAGAGTTATAATATTGATTTGACGGTGGAAGAAAAAAAGAGAAGAAAATAAAAATTAAGTTTAAATATTTTTTATTAACAAAAATTAACAAATTAATCATTACTATTTGTTAAAAAAATATTGCTTCAATTTAAATAAGTCATGCAAACAATTTTGATTCTTTTATTTTAAAATAGAGATATATGGTCTTTTACTTTAAAAAATTCATAATTTTATTTAAACTAAAATTATTATTATTTTTAAATAAAAAATATTTTAAAATAGATGGACGAAAATTATATATCCAATAAAATAGGATCAAAATTATATATAGGCATGTTTTTTACATATACAGAAAAGCTAACTATTATCTCATATCTTATGAAAAATATTTAATACCAACTTTGCAAAATGGCACTTTTAGCATATGTGAGAGAGAGAGAGAGAGAGAGAGAGAGAGAGAGAGAGAGTGGGCACACGAAGTTCAGTTTTTTATTTTAATCAGCAAGCACACGAAGTTCAGTGTGTGAAAAGAAAAAGTAGGAAGAGTTAATTAGAGACAAAAAGAAGTGGGATTTTGAAAACCAGTGGAAGGAGCCATCCTTCTTTGCTCCCCGGACCTTTTTACAAGGAATGTTTGCCTCTGCCTGCATCTCTAGGTATGTATGGCTATAACTTGAAACTAAAAAGGGTGACAATGAGACACTCACTTTTACATATGCCACAATTTCTATTTTAATCGACTATGAACATGTCTAGATTATAATTCGCAAAATCTCTAAAGACACACACAAAAAAAAAATTAAGCACTTGATGAAATCATAATTACATTGGGTTTGAAAATAGAAAATGTTTTAAAGTCTCAAATTATATTTTGAAGAATCATAATATTTCAACATCTCATTTTTTTTTAAAAAAAAAAACATTCCCCCAACATCATATATCTCATTTCTCTTTAATTATCTCTTTTTTTCTATTAAATTATATCATTTATCATACTTATAAATTTTCTCTTCTCTCTCACTGGATATAAAATAACACAATGGATGTCCAAATATATTTTTCCTATTTTGAATGAAAGTGAAAAACAGTATTACTATTACTTCCCCTGTTACACAATATCAGTCATTTGTTTTTTTAAAATAATAATAAATAGATAAAAGAAAATAATAATTTTATAAAGTGTTTTGTAAATTAGTATTCTTAGGAAATTGATTAATAATCTAAATGGAGAAAATAATTATTATATAAATCATAACAAAGCGTAAATAAGATCATCAGCACTGTAATTTTTTTCTTCCAATAAAATATTTTTATTATAAGTTTCTTAACTAATATTCTTAAAACACTAGTTAGTATTTGTGTTTTATAAAAATAATCTTATATAATTATTAATTTATTCACAAATTTTGTAGTAATATAAAAAAATATAAGTGAGAACATTATATTAAAAAACTAAAATGATAATTATATTAAAATATTTTTTTCTTATCTGATAATTATAATAGAACGGAGTAAGTAGTTTCAAATTATGGGTCTATTTGATTAAATTTTTTTTAAAATACTTATGAAAGAAGAGAATAAGAAGAAGGAAAAATTTGAGATGAATTTTTTTATAAATAAAAATAAATTTTTTATTAACTAATTTTTATAAGTTCATTAATATAATTTAAAAATTTTTTAAAAGATGAAATGATATTTATAAATGAAATAATAAAAAATTTATTTTATTTTTTATTTTTATTTTTATTTTTTAAAAATACTTTTAGAAAATAGTTGTAAGGTGAAGTTAGAAAAAATTAATTATAAACTACAAGTAGTTGATTTCAACTTTCAAGTCTCGAGTCTCAATGATCCTTGGGGAGTGTTCGCGTAATGCGGGACCACGGACCAAGATATCATATTATCATGTCTGTCGGGTCACTGTGGCAAATCGTTTCGCAATCTTCACGTACGTGTTGCCAAAATCATAGATTTCACTCTGTTTATCTTTCCACTAGGAAATTCTAATTAATCCACCTCCTGTATTCTTCTGTCTGTCTACTGTTTGTGAGTACAATTGAAATTAAAACAAAGCAAAAGGGCTTTAACTATACAAATAGTGTCAAATGAACGATTTTTAAGATAGATAGGCAAGTATTGTTAATGCATTTAATTAGGATATTTAATCACTGACTCAATTGGGTAATAGTTGAGTAACTAAGGTGGTGCCGAGTTAATGAATCAAAATTGAGCTAAAAATTCTAATGTATTAATTTGTCAAATCAAATTAACCGATTTCAACCTTTTATATTTTTTTGGCTAATTAGATGGTAAGCTAACAATAAGAAAATTTAACTCTGTTAATTGACCATATGGGTGGATGTTATGAATTCCTGTTATTGTTTTTTTATTCTTACTGGATAAAACAAATGGTAAGTTGACTACATAATTTTGTCAAATGAGCATCTTATGAATTAGGAGCAAGTTGAAGCTGAACATATAAATGAACTCACCTTCCTAATAAGCCGCCAGGCCAAGTTTGATTCAGCTGAACCCTTTCCCTCCCTTTCAAAGCTCTGTAACTAAAGAAAAAAATGTACACACATCTCTTTCTAAGAATCTAGCTGCTCGTCACTGGCGATGCTATTGAGATTATTTTACAGGTTTGGTTTGGGCTTAAGGTTAGTTTGCTTGCTTTCTTGGGCCTTCGGTCCCTTTTGTTATTAAAAAAATCAATAATACGGTAAGGCTGTGGAACATTGTGTCTAACATCATTTTGATAACTACACTAGTACACTACACTGTATAAGATCTTCAACTTTCTTATTTTCTCAGACTTTCCATTTAGAAGCAAGTAGCACGTGTCGTTTGTGCCAGCTAGATTTGGGCAAGCTTTAGTAAAATAACTTTTTATTTGATTATGTTCTTCAGCCAGTTCATGGTATTAGTTTCACAGACTAGAAAAGGAAGCTGTTTCATGTCCAAAATCAATGTGCCCAGATAATGAAGGGCATGTTTGGCTTTTAATTGGGAAACCCCAAGGTACTTACAAAATGTAAAGCTGAAAAAGGCCCCTTATTTGATCTTCAGTTCAGTCCAATTGTAAACTGAGTTGTGTTTATTTTTGTTTTGAAACTTAATTTGAATTGAAAGAAAAATAACTTGTTTTTTCAAATTAAAGTTATGATTTCTTTTTCATTCAAATGATATTGGTGTGACTATCCATCTATGTTATCATAATTAATTTTTCTCGAAGAATTAGACTGATTACTTAGTAAAATCTCCCTTCTTAATCACGACTTTTTCATTCATAAAAGTCGAATATGATATTTTATTTAAGAAGATTTAACCCAATGTCATTTGGACCAACTGCATGTTGATAAAGTTACAATTGAATTACAATTAAAATTCTGTTGGAGAGTGCTACAAAATTTTTAGAAAATGAACTCTTTTACATCTTTTACTCTCAACATACTTTTAGAAGAGTGCAAATGGTACTCAAAACATGCACTAAATTTGCAAAATAAAATTCATTCAAACTTAAAATTTATAAATTTTAATCCAAACATGTACGAGACAAAGCTAGTAATATAAATAAATGGTGAACATGGCAAAGGTCGATAAATAAGTAAGCAGTGGGTTATTAAGTGAAAACTTCATTTCCCAGCTATCCATATTTATTATTAATCCGAGGAGATTACAGATTTTGTTGCCGGAAAACTAAAGCTCCCATCGAATCATATGACAAGCCTATATAGTTTGGAATAGACCAAATATTCATCATAATATCCTCAGCTTAGTAAGTTACGAGTAAACAGACAGATACAAAAATAAACCCATGCTGAATGATACAAACATAGTCTATTTCCTCCTAGATATGAATGAAAAAAATCTCTTGAACAACCTTTCATGCTATCAGTTTCCAAGTACAATAAAATTCATCGGTTTCAGATTAGAATGAGCATCCATCAATCCAAAGTGTCAATAGCAGCTGACTAGAATTTATACATGGGAGAAAAAACATAAAGCCTCTCAACCTGTCATCTAAACTACAACAACCCTTTTTCTATTATTAATGATTGTGTCCTTTTTTGAGCATGCCAAAATATTTTTTGTACCTCTGGGCCAACCCAAACATACCCAACGTGCCTCCAGTGTGAAGCAACACCACTTCTGGTCCTCCTTCAGCTTCGTTGCTGGAGAGAAGCATTGCTGTTTCCCAAGCAGCTAATGTATACACAGGATCCACCAAAATCCCAGTTTGTTGGGCAATTTGCTGACATGCTTCCACTTCCCCTTCCAAGACATTACCAAATCTAGAATTTGCATTTGTGTGATTGAGAGGGAACAAAACAATTAGTCAGAAACACCAACTATAAATTGTCATCATAAGATTCCATACAACAACTATTTTTCCTCTCTGATATAAAGATATTTAGGCATGACCTGTGGTAGCAGCTAACTATAGGAGTCGTTTGTCTTTATATTGCAGGATGCTTAGTCTAATTGGCATTTAAGAAACCCAATAACCAATTTAATGATGATGCAATAATCAACGTTCAATAGTAGTATTGAAATGAAGACACTATACACTCTAATAATCAATATTCAATACTATTATTGACATAAAACTGAGTTTATAAAATTAAACAAAGTGATAGTTTCAGCTTATAATATTAACGTGCCATTAAAATTTAGCATATGTCAACTACAACAAATCCTACATTTTTTTTAAATGTTACTATTTCACAATCAATTAAAAAAATAAAATATCCATTAGTATCTTATTAATTGAAAAACTCATTGATAATATGACACTTTTTAAAATTATAATTTTACAAAATTACAAATAAAGTAAAATTTAAATTGTAATCATTATCAATATTCTGTGCAAATAATTTATTAAATTATATATCATTTTTTTTTTAATAACTCTAACATTGTTGTACCAGTAAAGACTATAACATGATTATACCAAAAAAAGGTGGGCAACATCTTACTTTCTTGGACGGCCACGCTCCACCCAATTCACAATCCTTGCATCTTCTGTGTTTACATTGTGGTCAATAAACTCAATGTTAAAATGCTTCTTGAATTCAGAAAGCAAACGCTCCTCCTGTTTACTGTACCCATCAATTTTGTCAGCCAGCATGACAGCATATACCTCCCATGGGAGTCTGCAAGGAAGCAACAACTACTTTTACCATGATTTATTTAATTCCTGCCTTTATATTGTGATTCTAAACTCAACACATAAGCAGTTGTAAAATGATTCAAAAATATTGTCAATTAAAATGGAGATATAATGTTGGACTAGTGGTTGGAGAAGGATGAAGGGAGAAGGGGGAGAGTTCGCTATTTTGAACCCCCAACTAATATTTCTATCAAAACTAACATTTACTAATAAAAATAAATAAATTAAAATGGCATTCTACAAGCTGATCCTCACCCTAAGCAATGGGCTGCAAGTCCTAAACCAATAGCTGTTGTGCCAGTACCAGCATCTACAACAAATTTCATGGGCCTTTGTTTTCCAAGTAAATGATTCTGTGATAAGTATTTCACTAAGCGAATAACACCTATGCAAAGAAACAATTTTCTCATAAAGTTATTGAACAATCAACCATTAAAGTTAAGCACCAACTTAGAGAATGAAATGAATAAATACCAACAAATACTTATCTTTTTAAGAAAAAAAATGCCAGTAGTTTGAACATGAAAAAGATGTCAAGATGTAAATTCTGAAAAAACCTATAGCCTGCCTAGACAAGACAGTGCAACGAACAACTAAATCACATGAATGTGCATGTCAGGCAGAAGACATGTTTCACATTATTCCTTGCACAGTTGCATATGAATTTTACTGTCCTTTGAAACCAATTCAATAACCATTTACGAATTTGGTGTGTAAATAAGATGTTTGTTTCTTTGTGATTATACTAGGATCCAAACCTCACTTGATCTTAAGCCTTTTACATGTTCGCTAAGAATCCACAAGATATGTGCATCTGCAAACAAAATATATATTTTTCTGATAAAAGAGAAATGATTTTTATCTAGGAAAACATATATAGGCACCACCTAAGCAAGACTTCTGATTGCTCAAGCCCAATTCTATCTGAATTTTTACCTAGTTAAAAGAGAATGTTCCTGAACTCATTGTTGTTTTTTGAAACTCCATCTTCTCATTACCTAGTAGTGCAACAGAATCACCAGCACCTTCATTGACAACTAAAATCTTTCGTAGATGGTTTCCCTCACTTCTACTTACATCCATTTGCATAAAGTTTGGATCAGTAGACAATTCGGTTGCTGAAGAAGCTTGAACGATATCACCGAACCATAGGACAGAACCGTCGTTACCAGCCACGGACTCGGCATAGCTCTTTAGCATCTCTTCCCTGTTGGCATAAACAGTTCTTGGAACATATGTGACATTTCCATACATTGTAGACATCAAGTTATAGCCTGTCAAGATTTCAGGCTGCTCTCCTCGTAGAAGCAGATGTGACACAATTCCTCTCTCAGCACACAGAACAGCTGCAAAATAAGTAAATGATGGTTTGGAAAGAATAGTATTACCAATAAGTGAACGTGGTTGAACATTTGCAAAAAATCAGTTTTGAATGAAATTGATTCGGATTAGAACTGATTTTGAAGTGAAGTAATTTATATGAGTGTTTTTATTTTAAAAGCAAGTTAGTACTAAAACTCAATATAATTTTTTTAATCCAACACAAAAACTACCTAAAATTGTTTCAATTCAAAAGCAATTTTGGGTTCAAAAATAAAATTTTCAACATGAGACCAAACATATAAACATTTATGTGTTAGCATTTCAACGTGAAACCAAACATGCATTAAGAATATAACAAAGCTCTACCAAAAGTATAATTCCCCTCTAAAAACTCACAGCAAAATTCAACCTAGGAAGCTACTTACCAATAGCAGCTGTGTGAGCACTCTGACAACCTCCACATGTAACCTAGAAAATGTCCATGTTGAATGTTATTTGAAGGCAATAAAGGAAAGGACCAAATAACAGTATACAGTAATGAGTTGGTGGAATATTGTATTGTATTGTATTGTATATTGTACCACATCAGTGACAGAATAATGTTGAAGCAGAGGAAATAGTCCATCTAGTTTTCTTGCTTTGTTGCCATTAACAATTGGGTGCAACAAATCATCCCGAACCACATAAAAGTACTTCCTTTGTTCATTCACGCGATTGGCATCGCCAAAAGATGGATGGGTGTTCAACAGGAAAGTAGGACCTTGTGTATGTATTAGTTGGTGAATTTTTGCTTCGGGGCTTGGCAATGTCCATCTTCTGTTGTTGAGTATCTTTTGGGTGAACTCCTCACTTACCAGTTCCGGTTTTGAAACAATCTACTTTAAAATGGAATGAGTTAACAGAGAAAGATTGAAACGAGGAGCAAAAGCCAAAAAACAAAAATAACAGAGGAAGGACCTGTTTGTGAAGAGAGTTAGAATGAATCATGGCGGCTGAAGTACTGGGAAGTCGAAGCCTCATATCAGATACACATCCACTTCATCATATTATCCTTTGACTTCACTTTCATAACTTGTTAAGCTAAAATCACAAGTAATTCGCGCACAATCAATATATATTTTTATTTAATAAAACTAGTTTAATTGTACTTCTTTTATTATTATTATTATTATTATTATTATTATTATTATTATTCTCATTTTGTGATTTTATTTTTTAAATTTGGTCGCACCACTATTTTAATGATATTTTTTATTTATCTGTTAATATAAAAAAATGGAGAACTAAATTTGAGAAATAAAGATAAAAATGCAATAAAATAAATAATGTAATTTTTTTTAGAGTACATGTAATTATTTTAGGAAAAATAATTTTATTTACGTCAACCTAAGAAAAAGAGAGAAAGGAAAAAAAATGTCGATCATCTGCTAACAAAAATTAGTCATTAATATTTGATTATAAAAAGAAATATCCGTCTTAAAATTGATTTTTTTAGAGAAAAAAAAGGAAACACTTAAACTTTTATAGATTTTTTTCTTCTTCTGGATTTTAACTTTTATAGTCTTTTGATTTTTGTTTTGGGCCGTAAAAAAATCTAAAATAAATCATTAATAAATAAGTAGGGTTTATGTTAGGTTTTTCATTCCTTCGTTGGTGGTGGGAATAGAAAACAGACTCAACGAACAGAATGGGAGTTAGTATGGGTCTCGACGGCGTGGTCGCAGCGGAGGCGCTTATGGCGTCGGGTCGGAGTTCGGAGAAGGTGAGCCTTCCATCACTCCAATCCAAAATGAAGTGCGATCCCGAATGCTACGAATCGGAGCTACTCCTTCTCTACAACCAATTCAATTCCTCGCTTGAACTCTTTCAGAAACAAGCCGCCATGAACTTCACCTCCATCTCCGGCATCGGCAGTGACCCCACCGTCGCCAAGGACCTCGGCGACAGGGCCATGTTCCTCGCCCACGTCACTCCTTTCTACCCCAAACACCTCGCCGATTTCCCCAAAAAACTCGCCGATTTGCTCCGCTGCGCCGCCCGCACGCTTCCTTCCGGCCTTCGCTGCCACCTCGCACACGCGCTCATCCTCCTCTGCAATCAAAAGGTTTGAATTCTTGAAAAAAAAGTACTGTCGTGGTTCGATTTAATGTTGCATTCGATTCGATTTCGTTCCGTGAAAGTAGTGTTAGTGGTTTTGATGTTACATTCAATTCAATTTTGTTTTGTGAAAGAATGTAGTGTCATGGTTTGATTTGATGTAGCATTCGATTTGATTTCGTTCCGTGAAAGTAGTGGTGTGGTTTTGAAGTTACATTCTATTATTTCGTGAAAGAAAGTAGTGTTGTCGTTTGATTTGATGTTGTATTTGATTTTTTTTCTGTGTAGATTGTTGACATTGGAGAAACGCTGTCGCTGTTCATGGAGCTTCAAACCCTAGGTGACAGAACGCTGAAGAAGTTGGCGTTTGATCATGTTGTTCATAGTATAAAGCGTATGAACCAAAAGCATAAGAACGAAGCTAAGAACAGAGCGCTTCAGAATGTCTTGTTTGACTTGCTTCAGGTTTGTCTATCGTTTGCTTTTATTATTATCTATGGTATTTTGCGTTCAAGTTTGGTTTTGATAAAAAAAAAATTTATGAAATAATTGCTCCCTATTTTTTTACTACAAGTGGTTTAACACACAAAAGAAACTAATCTAAACACACAATTCTTCTAACTTGTGAATGAATTTTGTGTATTTGAATAGAAAGAGGCTGAAGAGCCGGCCAAGAGGGCGCTCGTGACTCTGTGTGAGCTTCACAGGAGAAAAGTGTGGTTTGATGAGAGAACAGCAAATGCAATCTGCACTGCTTCCTTCCATCCAACATCTAGGTTTCTTTTTTATCCTTTGTTCTGTTTTGTATTTGTTGTTGGGTTACTGTTGCAAAAGTTATCATAGGCCTAACTAAGGGTTGTGAGTTTTTATATGTCTCTCAGGATTATGATAGCAACTTTATCATTTCTGCTTGATTATGAGAAGATTCAAGATGATGATGACAGTGATAATTCAGACAGTGATGATGAAAAGACGGAATCACCTCAGGTTGTCCTTAGCAGGGAGACAGTTTATAAGGTGAGGTCAAGTGATAACTGTATATTTAACAGTAAAATTGTGTTATATTTTAATCAGTGGCTTTCATATATATTTTGATGGGCGTCTTATCAAGTTATATCACAGAAGAAGAAAAAAAGAACCCAGGTAAAATAGGAAATGACATGGATATTTTTTGATAGAAGTCTGTTACTAGTGGAAGGAATTCTGTTATGTTGGATCCTAATCAAGGCAGCAAGGGGAGGAATGGGAGATGTGGAGGGGAATGTGAATATGTGAGAGAAAGGATTAGGGTGGAGGGTGGAGGCAATCACTGGGTTAATTGTTGGGGTACCTGTTGTGTTGCTACAAGGAAAAGAAGTTTTCTTCTCTGATTTATTTTTGCTCAAAACTTTTCTTATTTCTGCTACATATTTCCCTTGGTACTCAGAGCTTTTGTTCTATGAAATTTACCTATTAACCCCATCGTAAATTGCTCTTAGTTGATGGTAATTATTGGTCATTCTTACAAAATTTTAGGCAAGCCACCAAGGTACAGCAGCGAGCAAAAAGAAAAAGAAAGCAAAACTACAACGTGCAATACGCAGCATGAAAAGGCATCAACGTGTGTCGTCTGATAGGAGCAAAAACAGTTATTATTCACCACTTAACCATCTGAGAGATGCTCAGGTTTGTAAAATTTTCTATCAACATTGTAGATAAATTTTGGGTTTGAATTTTGTTTTATCAACTCAACATCTTGATTCCATATGATCTACAGGGTTTTGCCGAGAGGCTGTTCTCACGTCTTAGGAGTTGTAATGAACGATTTGAGGTGCATACTCTAATTAAATTTTAAAAAAGAAGACTTGCAATTCCTTTTTAAATCTTCTTGTGGTTATTCAGAAGTACATTTATTTGGTTTTACAATTACCCTCTGTAATTTTTAGGTAAGGATGATGATCATGAAATTGATTGCGCGAACAGTTGGCCTTCACCAGTTAATTTTGCTAGAGTTCTATTCGTTTCTTCAGAAATATATTCAGGTATCATTTGATAAGTTTATTGAAATTTGGTATTCTGTTTATAATTGAAATGTGACAATTGTGATATGTGCATTGTGCAATCAGCCACATCAACCAGACATTACAAATTTGCTTGCAGCAGTGGTTCAGGCTTGCCATGATATGGTACAGTATGATTGTGATTTGTTTTCAATAAGTTTTTATTTATAATTAATAATTAATAGCTTTTTCTTTCAAAAGCTGACTCTTTAGTATATACAAAGCTTGTTGTTCTTGTATGTTTTTATCTGTATCCTATCTCATTCAAGGTGTTATTTGGATTCAGGTTCCTCCTGATGCAGTTGAACCCTTGTTCAAACAAATAGTAAATCAATTTGTACATGACCGTTCACGTCCAGAGGTAATTTTTTGGGGCTGACTAACATTGCATATGTTGCTATATTTTTTATTGTAGGGACACTCAGCTTTGCTTTGTTGATGAATTTGGTTGATAATTTTTAGGCTATTACTGTTGGAATAAATGCAGTCAGGGAGATATGCATGCGCATGCCATTGGTAACTACTGCAATCTCATCACCCTTTAGACATCTGCATCTTACTCATTTATACTTTTTGCAAAATATATATCATGTGCCACCACTAAGGCTGGTTAACTTGTAATTCAAACTATGTTGCTAAAATGGTGTATGGGTTTGATTCCTACTAGTGTCCCATAATTGGTAGGTCATTGATAGATATAAGTATAGATGGGGTCAGGTGTATAATAGAAGAAAAGCTAAGTAGTGGCTCTGTTATAAGCTGTTAGTGGTAACTGAGTGTTAGTTAACTAACTGAAGCAACTGTCAGTTAGTTACTAAGAGAGAATGATATAAATAGAGGAGAAAGAGAGGAGAAGAGTTAGGAATATACTAGGTAGGAGGTTGAGTGCCTCGAATTCACTCAAATCTGTTGTAACTGCTTGTTCATAAATACAATTCAATTTCTTCTTCCTTGTATTCTGGTCCAGTTCTATCAACTGGTATCAGAGCTCCAGATTCTGGGGCTTGGAGGGTGAATGGGTTCGAAAAGCAACAACAAATAGAAGCCAGGATCGACGCAATGGAGAAGGCGATTGATGATACTCGCGAATTGCTAGAATTGCGATTTGGTTCGATGGAAGCTATGGTGCAACGATTAGCCATGGCGTTGGAGAAACCCGTGATGATAGGTGACGCACACGACGGCGAACCCAACAAGAAAGTGCGGAGGAATGATCGTGAGTGTGGGTCGCGATGGAGAAGCGTGGAGATGCCGATTATTTGAGGGGAGGATGTGTTTGGGTGGCTGGCCAGAGTGGAGCGATACTTCAGGTTGCAGGAAGTAGTCGATGAAGAGCGAATGGAGGTGGTTCTGGTTGCTTTGGAGGGCGAGGCTCTAGGATGGTTCCAATGGTGGGAACAACGCAACCAGAACCAATCTTGGGAAGGGTTTGTCGCGGAAATCACCCAGCGGTTCCAAGGATCCATGGTGGGAAGTCCATTTCAGACTTTATTAGCTTTGAAACAAGAAGGGACAGTGCAGGATTTTGTAGGCCAATTTGAGAAGCTGGTAGGTACAATGAAGGGGTTGGATGAGGTGTTTTTGGTAGAAGTTTTCTTGAAAGGCCTGAAAGAAGAAATAAGTGCAGAGGTGAGGTTGCATGACCCAAGAAATTTAATGGAGGTTATGGGCATGGCAAGACAGGTGGAAGAAAAAATAAGGGTCTTGGCCAAAATGCCAAGAAATAATGGGAAGGGGTTATTTGTACAGATGCCTAGTTTTTGGGGTCAAAAGAATTGGAGGGATGGATCCAATGTAGGAGGAAAGGGGGCTGAGTCTGGAATGGCAACTAAAGCTGGCAGTGAGGGTTGGAAAGGAAAAAGAACATTTCACAAGCTGTCACCAGTGGAGGTAAATGAGAAGATGAGGAAGGGGGAGTGTTTCACATGTGAAGAGAAGTACCACCTACACGTGTGTAAAAACAAGCAAAGATTGATGGTGATGGAGGAAGAGGAGGAAGAGGAATTGCAAGAAGAAAAGGCAGTTGAAGAAAGGGAAGAGCTGTATCAACTATGTTTACACAGCATTGAGGGATTTACCACAAAGAGATCCCTTAAATTGTGGGGCAAGTTGAAGGGTAGAAGAGTGGTGATCTTGATAGATTGTGGAGCTACCCACAATTTTATTTCAACACAGTTGGTGAAGGAATTGAAATTGGAGGTGACCAAAACTAACCCATATTCTGTAGAAGTGGGTGATGGACACAAGGTGAGGTGTCAAGGATTGTGTAAAAGCTTAGTAATTAAGCTACCAGGATTGGAAATTATGCAGGATTGTTATCTGTTTGAGTTAGGTGGGGCAGACTTGGTGTTAGGAGTGGAATGGCTGGCTAGTTTGGGGGAGGTAAGAGCTAATTTTGAAAAACTAACATCGACTGTTAAGGTGGAAGATAAGGAAGTAAGCTTGAAGGCTGAACCAGAGTTAATTAGGGCTGCCATCAGTTTAAAAGCTATTCAGGGGGTGTTGTTGAAGGAAGATCAGGGCTTCTTGGTGGAATTGAAAGCTGTAGAAATTAAAGAAGAAGGAGGGCAGATTCCTGTCTCTATAGTGAAAACATTGGAGCAATTCAGTGAGATTTTTCAGGCACCTCACAGTTTACCACCTCATAGAAGTAAAGATCATTGTATTAACATTCAGCCTGGGAATAGGATACCTAATTTGAGACCCTATAAATATCCCTATTATTAGAAAGATGAAATAGAGAAGTTGGTGAGGGATATGTTGGCAGCAGGGATTATTAGGACAAACATTAGTCCCTATGCTAGTCCTGTAATTTTGGTGAATAAAAAAGATGGAAGCTGGAGGTTCTGTGTTGATTATAGAGTTCTGAACAAAATCACTATACCTGATAAGTTTCCCATGCCCATAATAGAAGAATTGTTGGATGAAATTGGGGGGGTTGAGTGGTTTTCCAAACTGGACCTCAAGGCTGGATATCACCAAATCAGAATGAAAGAAGAGGATGTGCAGAAAACATCTTTTAGGACTCATGAAGGACATTATGAGTTCTTGGTTATGCCTTTTGGGCTAACCAATGCTCCTGCCACTTTCCAAGCTCTTATGAATGAGGTAATGAGACCATTCTTAAGGCAATTTGTATTGGTGTTCTTTGATGACATTCTGATATATAGTGATAGTTTGGAAGCACATAATTTGCATGTTAGAGCTGTGTTGCAAGTGTTACAGCAACAGGAGTTATATGTGAATAGGAAAAAATGCAGTTTTGGGCAAAGATCATTGGAATATTTAGGGCATATTATTTCTAGTAGAGGGGTGGAAGCTGATCAAAGCAAGTTGGAAGCAATGTCAAAGTGGCCTAAACCTAAAGATGTTAAGGGGCTGAAAGGGTTTTTGGGGCTGACAGGATATTATAGAAGATTTGTTAAGAATTATGGGAGGATAGCCCAACCATTAAATGCTTTATTAAAGAAGAATGCTTTCAAGTGGGGAGAGGAGGCTGATGCTGCTTTTGAACAATTAAAGGCAGCCATGAAAGAACTGCCTATTTTAAAAGTTCCAGATTCTCTAAGCTGTTTGTGTTAGAAATAGATGCATCTGGAACTGGACTAGGGGCAGTGTTACTGCAAGAAGGAAAACCCCTAGCTTTTTGGAGCAAGGCTTTGTCAGAAAGAAGTAAACTCAAGTCAGTGTATGAAAGGGAATTAATGGCTGTGGTGCTGGCAGTCAAGAGGTGGAGGCATTACTTGCTAGGAAGGAAATTTATAATTAAAACAGATCAGAAAAGTTTAAAATTTCTGAATGAACAGAAGCTTTTGAATGAAGACCAGTTTAAATGGGCCACTAAGTTGATTGGATATGAATTTGAAATCCAATACAGGCCTGGAAGGGAGAATGTGATAGCTGATGCCCTTTCAAGGCAATTTGCTTTCACTGCCATTTCAGTGGTGCAGCAGGAGGTGGATTGGGAGGAGTTGCAGAATGATGAGCAAGTTTTTGAAGTATACAAAGGGTTGTTAACTAAAACAATGGAGAAGGCAGGATATGCTATAAAGGGGGGGAGCTTGTATTACAAAGACAGATTGGTATTGGCTAGGAATTCATCTAGAATTCCTGTAATTTTGAAGGAGCTACATGATTCACCTGTAGGAGGACATTCTGGATTCTTTAGGACCTTGAAAAGGGTAGCTAGTGTGGTGTTTTGGCATGGTATGAAGAAGGATGTGAGGCAATATGTGGTTGAGTGTGAAATCTGTCAGAGAAATAAGTCCAGCACTTTAGCTCCAGTAGGACTATTACAGCCTTTACCTGTCCCTATTAAGGTTTGGACTGATATATCTTTAGATTTCATTGGCAGCTTGCTTAGGGCCCAAGGCAAGGATACTATTTTAGTAGTAGTGGATAGATTGACAAAATATGCTCATTTTTTAGCACTGTCTCATCCTTATACTGCCAAGGAATTGCTGATGTGTTCATAGAGGTGGTCAGATTACATGGGTTTCCGAATTCTATAGTTTCAGACAGGGACAGCTTGTTCATGAGTCAGTTTTGGAAGGAGTTGTTCAAGCAAGCAGGCACACAGCTGAAGATGAGTACTACATACCATCCTCAGACTGATGGGCAGACAGAAGTAGTGAACAGATGCCTGGAAGTTTACTTAAGGTGCTTGACTGGTACTAAGCCAAAACAGTGGCCTGATATGTTAGCTTGGGCTGAGTTTTGGTTTAATACTAATTACAACAGATCAACAAAGATGTCCCCTTTCATAGCTTTGTATGGGCAGGAACCTCCATTGTTAATTAAAGGAACAGATTTGCCTTCTAAGTTAGAAGAGATTAATAATCTGAGCAGAGACAGAGATGAGCTAATTCAGGAATTGAAGATGAATTTGGTAAAAGCTCAAGAACAGATGAAAAAGTATGCTGATAAACATAGAAGAGAATTAGAATTTCAAGTAGGAGATTGGGCATTTTTAAAATTACAGCCCTATAGAAGAGAATTAGAATTTCAAGTAGGAGATTGGGCATTTTTAAAATTACAGCCCTATAGAATGAAGTCTTTGGCAAAGAAGCCAAATGAGAAATTAAGCCCAAGGTTCTATGGTCCTTATAAAGTGATTCAGAAGATAGGAGAAGTAGCTTATAAGCTGGAACTACCAGAGGATAGCAGAATTCATCCTGTATTCCATGTATCTTTGCTTAAGAAAACTGTTAAACCGACTTGTTTGATTCAGCCCTTACCTAAGGCTTTGAATGAGAATTTAGAACTGCAAGTACAAGCAGAGCAGATTATGAAAACAAGAATAACAGAAGGAGGGAAGCAAGAGGTGCTCATTAAATGGCAAGGACTCCCACATCATGAAGATAGCTGGGAGAGTTGGGAAGAGATCAGCAATGGTTTTCCTCACTTGGACCTTGGGGACAAGGTCCATCTTGAAGGGGAGGGTATTGATAGATATAAGAATAGATGGGGTCAGGTGTATAATAGAAGAAAAGCTAAGTAGTGGCTCTGTTATAAGCTGTTAGTGGTAACTGAGTGTTAGTTAACTAACTGATACAACTGTCAGTTAGTTACTAAGAGAGAATGATATAAATAGAGGAGAAAGAGAGGAGAAGAGTTAGGAATGTACTAGTAGGAGGTTGAGTGTCTCGAATTCACTCAAATCTGTTGTAACTGCTTGTTCATAAATACAATTTAGTTTCTTCTTCCTTGTATTCTGGTCCAGTTCTATCAGTCATCCATGAGCGAGCACCTTGTTTAGTGGGCTTGTGTCATGGATCTTGGAATGGACAACCTCATTTGCTCCTAAATCTGTATAACCAATATCCTATGCTTTTTTTTATATTCTCATATTTTGATTTTGGATTGTAGTTAATGAATGAAGACTTGCTACAAGACCTTGCGCTATATAAGAAGTCACGTGAGAAGGCAGTTTCAATAGCAGCTCGATCTCTGATTGGGTTATTCAGAGAGGTAGTTACCCTGGCTCCTTTATGAGGGGATGTCTTGTGCGCTGAAGCACAATACATGCTCATCACAACATTTAATTAATTTGTTCATTTGCAGGTTTGCCCCTCACTGCTAGTTAAGAAGGACCGTGGGCGGCCTATTGACCCTAAGGCAAGACCAAAGGCCTATGGAGAGCACAATGTTGCGACTGATGTTCCTGATGTTGAGTTATTGCAGACAATTGACAATGATGATGAGCAGGAGAGTGATTCTGATGGTTCTGCATGTAGTATCTCTGACAATGACCAGGAAAATGATTTGATGAGTATAAATGATGACGATGACGACGATGAGAACCAGTTATGCTGTGATGATCCTGAAAGTGATGATGAAGCCAAAGATAGTGATGTTATATCAGACGATGACGATGAGAGTTCTGATGATGATGCTGATGTTAGTGATGCTGATAATGATGAAATTAAGGGGGATGACATAGAAGACAGCGAACAAGCTGATGAAGAGGATAGTGATGTTTCAGAACATGAAGAAGATGGTGATCTGCATTCTTTAAGTGATGATGGACTTGTGGAGACAAAAAGTACTATGAAAGACTCAGCAAAAAAGAGGAAGTTAACTGATTTTAATGGTCAACTGATAGCTGCTGATACAAGTCTCCGAGCTCTGAAGAAATTAGCTGGGAGACAAATGGGGGATGTCATACCAGAATCTAATGATGGAATTCTTTCTAACGAAGACTTCCAGAGGATCAAAGAACTGAAGGTTTGTTTGGCTTATTCAGTAGCTTTCAATTTCTAACATTTGTAGCTTTTTTTCTGTTGAATTTATTTTATGTAATTTATAGGCAAAAAGTGAGGCAAAAAACGCGTTGGCTCAGCAAGGGCTAGCGAAGTCAGCTGCAATTAAGGTTCCAAGCTCTGGTCAACTAAATCTAAAGCGAGTGGATGGTACCATGCTTGAAGTAAGTAGCTTTAGTGCTGTGTAAATTATTTCATTCCAAAAGGAAGAAATACAAGCCTTTGTTTAAATGAGAAACATTTCTAGATTTTCTTTAAAAAAATATTGTATTTCTTGTATACCTCAGTAATCAAATTTATATTATGCACCTTCTAAGGCTCATATAAGGAAAAAGTTGAACAAGGATGAAAGGTTGGCATTGGTTAGAGCAGGAAGGGAGGAAAGAGGAAAATATCAAGCTCGAACTGCTGTGAAACAGAATAAGGTATGTGATTTGCTCTTTTTAAAAATTTACTTTGGTTATGACTTGTGACAAAAGTTAAATCAACAAACAATTCTGCAGTACTTGAACTACTCACTTGGCCTTAACATACTTCAATAAAGTTATTTTAACTTCTAAATTGTATAAATTCAAATTTGAAAGTGGATAGAAGAGCATATTATATAATGATCTTGCTGTTTGATTGTGTGATCAAATCCAATGAACAAGTGTTGTTTCTTGTGAACAGACGGGTGGCTTAAGCAACAGACAAAAGGAACACAAGAAGAAAATGCCCTTGGCTGCAAAAAGAGATAAGGTATCAAGAACTCGGATAGAGAAAAAGAGGCAAAATCAGCGATC
Organism: Glycine tomentella; assembly: GCA_007407185.1. NCBI lineage: Eukaryota > Viridiplantae > Streptophyta > Magnoliopsida > Fabales > Fabaceae > Glycine > Glycine tomentella. Next base: position 5,763,352 of record PYAF01003302.1, read on the forward strand.
TGGCAAACAGTTCCGTGGAAAGAAAGCGTGGAAGCAATAAATGTGGACTGAGATTTTTGTTAACGAACCCTTTTCAAGCAATTTATTATTATTATTATTATTGTTGTTGTTCCCAATCTCATTTCCGTCCGCAACCGATAGATGATGGTAATGGCTGCTTTTGTTACAGCGTTTCATTAATAGAAAATTTTCTTTCCCATTTCATCGGCATAATCGGCATGACAAGAAAACTCCCGATAGATATTATACAATGTGAAAAATGATCATGTTTATTACGATAATAAGGACGCAATATAGCATGTTAATGTTAGAATTTGTGCAGTCAAATCACAATAAGTTAGTTAATTTTTATATTAGTAATTTATGTGGTGAAAGTGTAAAATGTTACACTATTTTTATGAAGATCTTAGAAGTTATTTGGTTAATACTAAACAATGATTACTAAAAGGGTTTTTAAAGAAATTATTAATTAGAAATACTATATTGATTTTATTTTACCAAATTTTTAATATTTTTTAGCATGTAATTTTATGTACGGGGTCAATCAATTGATGAATCGTAAAATAGTTTTATGAAAATTAACATTGTGATTCATTGCACAAACTATTTATTAAAAAGATTATAAAAATTAATAAACTTGTCATTCATGACAATTGATGATGACATAAGTAATAAAAACTTTATCTTCTCTGTATTTAAATAAGTTGAATGTAAAAGGACTCTTTTACCTTGTTGGAAATTAAATAGATGTTGGAAATTAAATAGATGGATTTCATCAAAATTTGTAGAAATATATCGGCAGTAGATAAATTTTGTAATCAACTCACGTTTAGGCTGACTGCAAAACTTTCCCATTCAATCCTTGTAGAGCTACAGAATTAGTGACCGATGAAGAACAAAGACTTGTTACTCTGAGAACCTGATATTATTAATATACTAGTAAAGTAAGCATCAACATAAATTACTTCCGGAGATTAATGTCAAATTCCCAAAACGCCCAGCCAGAAAAGGAATTAACACTTTTTGAAAGGATCTTTATATAACTTACAACCTACAACCAAATTCACATTTAACAAAACATGATATTTTTAAGGGCTGTGAAAAAAAGAAAACCAGTACTCAGTAGGATGCAGTCTCTTCCGAGCATGAAGGTAAATCACAACTCTGTCCAAATATATCAGGGATTCCGTCCCAATTATTCTTTTCTCTTGTTTCCCAATAGCCACCAATATATCGGTAACAACCATCCTCTTCCTTCTTAAACCATCTCGGTTGCCATCCTCTTTCTTGCATCTTTCTTGCCTGAATCATGAATCAAGCATAATTTAATTGAAAGAGTCTTATAATTAGGGATAGAGGAAGATAAGGTTACGTAAACATTGACATAATCTAAATATGAAGATGAAAAAATAGAAATCCCAAAGCAGCATATTCCAATAAACTCTAGATTCCATGGATCCAAAGTCGAGAGTTGGGGGTAATTTACCTGTCTCTGCAACTGTTCAAGTCTTAGTTTTTCTGCATTTGCCAGCTCATATTCTCCATTTTCTAAATGTCTTTGATCTGGTCTCAACCTTGAGTCAGTTGGAGGCAACTTCTCTGATAAACCAGGTAATATTTCATTCAAGGAAATTGCAAAAGGAGAGAGGTTGTATCTTGTCTTCGGAAAATGGTTGTCCCTTTCCCACAATAATACAGCTTCTGTCATCGGATCATAACCTTTTGGCTTGGTTGTTGGATCCCCGAGTACATAGTACATTGCTTCATCCCACTTCCCAATTAACATCGCTACCTTCTCTCCAGTTCTGTTGTCTTGAACAAACCCATGGACCTGTTATATAATATTAAAAGTTCTTTCAGTCTCATAAATGTGCTAACTGAATTGAAAGTGCAGCAGGTAAGAAAATCCTGCTAGACGGAGTTCTTTATTTTCCACTTAATTAGAAAGTACAAACAGAATTTTGATGGTGAATTTAGTTGAACGATAAAGTTGGGGAGAAAAAAGGATAAAGAAAGGTATTTTGTCCAACAGATAAAATAAGGGAAAACATAATATATTCAAGAAAACAAAGTTTATTACTTATCTATTGAATCATTCAAATTTAAACAACAAATAATTCATGCAGTCTCAGTCCTAGTTGCATTTATAATCCTACCTGATGTGGATTTCTGTCTATAATGGATTGCTCCTTGAATTTCAGTTTGCAAGAATAGTTGCCGCTGCCCTTGATGTGCATGGTACCGTAGTGGTCACAATAAATTTTACCTAGTATGATATTGTATATGGAAGTGGTGACCTTGCTCCACTGAAATGTTTCACCATCCTCAAACTGTAGAGTGAGGATACCCACAGGATCTAACTGGATAGAACGCCCCCAGAATTTTCCTTTCAAATTAGAATCTGCCCAAAACTTCCAACCCCTTCCCTCACAGTGACAAGCAACAATCATTGGATGGTGACTAACCTGGAGCAAGCTTCTTGTTAGATGAAAATTAGCAGCATAGGATAGACACAAGTCACTGCCCTTTTTGAGATTCAATAACAAAAGGCAAGAATGAAGCCACAAATTTATTAGTCTATTTTTGCTGCATTTGCCTGTAAACTTTGACTCATTCCCATTAACCTTGATTGAAAAGTTAAAGGAAAAACCCAGTTACCTTTTCAGAAAAAAACTTAAGTCCTTTATCTGGATAGTCAGCTTCGTAGGTCTCCCCAAGTAAAGGATTAAAAGGTTTACATTGTCGACCTTCAGTTGATGCATAGCTAGACACAGCAAAAGCTGCAATGTTTAGAAGTCTCATCAAATCATTCCCCTGCACAATACAAAACATAATTTTCAAACAATGCTAATTCAATAAACTAGAAACATATAAGGCATGCACTTAAAGTATGAAGCTGAATATTTTTTTTTTTTTTTTTCATTTCTCAACTTTGTTCTACAACAGTAAACTTGGATAGCTGGATGATACTGCATTTCACATTGTACATTCCCTAGCAAAGCATACTTTGTCTATATTCCAACCAGAGTCTTGTAGAAAGCAGTATCAGAACCTATGCAGAAACAATCTACTCATGCCTCCAATATCAGCATAGAGCATGTTTTATTGTCAAGTTAGCTCTGAGATCCTAGGTCAAGCAATATGTATCTAATTGCCAAAAATGTTTATTTTCATTTAAGTTCTTTTAGGTCCAGTAGCTGTAACAGTTTATAAGCCTACATTATATATGGATATGGTTAATGTGTTTGATTCATTTTCCTATCAATGCCTCGGCTGGGGGTATTGATTACTCAACACAACGCAACAAAACTATATTTTGCTTCTTATATGCCTATTCTACATGCTTGAACTACTTTAAAGTAGAACGACATCCAATAGTAAGTAACTTTAACACAAGTGTGAAGCAGGATGCATTGGCATTGTGAAATTTAAAGATCCAATTGTCCTAGCATTATGGTTTACTTATGAGTTATGATTACAGGCCTAATTGTAATATTCAAAATACCTTTTCTATCATTAATTGAGCTTCATTTATTCATAAACCCCATCAAGCCAAAATCGTAATTTGGAAGGCACTGATCAAGGCCAAGTAGCTAACTCTCAGACCACTCCTGCCATTACCTATCCTATCCACCATGACCCATAGGCCATAATTAACAAAGCTATACCCTTAATTTACCCAGGAAAATTCTAAACCAACTCATTAATACTAATGTTTTGGCTGTACAGCAGCTGAGAACAATTTTGAATCTATATTGACCAACATATTTATCCTATAAAAACTCAACTTTTTATGGGCAGTCAAAAGTCAAAACTAACAAGAAATACAGAACAAAAAAGTCTTTTCAGTCTGAGGCATAAGTTAAGAAGTGGAATAGCCAGACAGCAGCTGTATAATAGAAAATTTGTAAATGTGAGGCAAATTCATTTCTTTCTTCTAGCATCTGTAGAAATGGCAAATCTGGTAATGGTACTAGAAAGCAAATTGAGGGAGAGAGAGACTAACTTTAAAACAGAAGTGAAGACAGATTCGATAAGCCTAAATACTAGACAGGATGAATTCTGATTATACTAGTTTAGAACTTGTCGATCAAGTGCAAACTATCAAGCTATTGAAATGTTGAAATCTTTATAAGCAGCAATTTCCTAAAATTTAACCAAGCATATTATCTACCTTGATAAAATGAACCTAGGAGATCATGCTTTTATAACTGCTTTGTGACAAAAGAAAGCACAGCTGAGGACCTGACCTGCTTTCCCCACTCCAATGCTCTATCTACCAGGTATGAATACTCTAGGTCTTCAAAACACTTTTGCAATGAAGACAGTGGTTCGTTAAAATAAACAGGGAGACAAACTCCAGAAAGATCCTTCCCAATATTGTCTTTAATAATTGACCACAAACCAACAGGCTTCTCTTTTTCTTTTGGCTCTGGTAGGTTATCCCTTCTTTTGACATATGGATAACTTACATCTTTGATCTCCTTGTCAAACCCATGCACACCATCATAACAAATATAATCTCTATCAAATATACTTGCATTGCCCATACCTTCCCTACTTCGATAGGAAGCACTTCTTAGGGCATCAGAATACAAAAACTCATTTGTGTCAAAATATGTTCTATCCTCATCATCTGTTTCAACATCTGCTCCATCTTGACTTTCATTATCCGCCACTGAATCAGTAGCACTGCCCTCCGACATGACAGAATAGAAATCTGAGACATGAAGAGATCAAGGAGTAAGTGGACTGCTACTAACATGGAAACTTCATAATCAAAACAACTAGTTTGTAGATACAGATACATCATCAACTTCCTAATACTTCATTCATACAAGATACAACCACCACAAATAAATAAAGTTGAAAATGAATGCTTTAAATGATAGGTGGTTATTCAATCTCAAAATGGCATTACCATTGAAAGATCTGATTTGAATTAAAATATATGATCAGATTAAACACAACAATCCAAAACGGCATTCATATTGACTTCCTTTGCAAGTACAAATTTTAATGGTAATTCAAGGCAAAAGACTTGACAATGGACATTAATACTCACCACTAAACCTTCTATTTCCTTGTCCACAGTATGATTCACGTTCCTTTGTTTCATCCACTACAGTAGTTTCCAACTCTATTTTCTCTGTCTGCATGAATTATTTTTAAGAGAAAACTAGTAAGAATCATCATTTAACATGGCACTGACAGCATATATAGGAGCAAATGGGATGTGAATTGAATAAATTCCATGACCAATTCCAGAACACTAGTATGCACTCATTCAATAATGACAACAGGCTGAAGTGATAAATTGCTAGAAAAAAACAAGTCTTAAGTTTGCATTACTACTAAAAGTGGTACAATGATGGTGCTTTTTTTCATAGTAAGTGGAATACAGTGATTGACCTAGGTGTAAGCAAAATCTAAGTAATCCAGGTGAGGAATGACCACATCAGTGATAGAGAAATATTACTTTATTTGGTGTAAACAGAAACATTACTTTAAACTACTGAGGGAGGTTCAAACAATATATCCTAATCCCCTAATACATGGAATAAAATGTCAATATTTGTCTCAATAGTCAATATCTTTCTGCACATTTTGAATTACCTAGAAAGTTAATGTAGAACTGAAAGCCATGTAAATGTAACATCCAATGCCTCCATCATTAGGTACTAATACCTACAATCATATTTAAAATCTTAAGCCAAACAAGAGGAGCTGGGAAAACTTTTAAACAGCTTCCATGGCCAGGCCATATAACCACTATTGTGTTATAACCATCTGTAATAAAACTGCAGCTTATTAATTAGGAGAGGATGTGTTCCAAAGGAAAGACTGATACCTCAAGTTGTTTTAAGGTGTCCAGCAACATAACATGTTTCTGCTGAAGAAACTTCAACTTGCTTTGAAGATAAGAGACTTCGGAAAGCATAATAGACTCACAGTCATTAATGATTGTTTCACTTATGCTTTCCTGTGACAATCGTGATCGCAGCTTCTCTGTCGAAACTACGATATCTTCTGAAGTTGCAAGATCGCTACTTGTTAGAGCTCTAGGAAAAAGATCTTTTGCAGACTGCAAGGCCTCAATCCACATGGCTCTGTCTTCTCTAGACACACACCTCAAGTGAAGAGTTTTTGTCCCAGTAAATATGGAAAGCCGCTTATCATCAGACTTGCTGGAACGAACTGAAGAAACCTGTGAACAAGACATATTTAGATTTAGCACTCACTGGAACAGACAAGCAAGGAAAGTTGATACATGTATTAAAGTTGAAAAAAAAATAAAAAATAATGAATAATTTGTTTGTCAATGATAAAAGTGCAAGGATACAATCAGAACCCAGTAAAATACTACTCCTGCGGATGTCAATTTCAGCAGCAGCTAGTGAAAGACATTGCAGAACCCCATATTTCAAAAACGCGAGTGCCAGACCCAGATATAATTTAACCAATAGTCAATTATTCAATTTAACTCAAACATCAAGTTATATGGGCAAACAAATAATGATTGTTTACTCAATATTTCAAATACATATTTCAAACACATTTCAGAGTGGATACATGCTTGCATGCAAATGCAAAAGTAACGTGTAAGCGTCAGTTACAGACGTTTCATTCAACACCCTGCGTTAATTGACACACGAACAATCAATGTCCTACTCCTCTGACCTGATAACTGATAACCCTTTACCCACTCCCTTTTTCTTCTCGCAACTTTTCTGGAAAATTTGACCAAACAGGATGGAGAGAAACTCACAAAACTTCACTTCGTACATACACACACATACCAAAGCGGTGATTTAAACTCTGATAAAGTCAGAGCAAAAGAACCCGTTAAAATACAACTTCAAACAAGAAAAAAGAAGAAATAAAAAAATAAAAACGATTCCATGATACAGATAAACAAAACATCAGCAAAATCATAAAGTACAAAAAGGCATTCCAATATTTTAGTGCAAGTGATTGGGACCAGAAAAAAAATAAAAATAAAGAGTGCATCCATCTATGATGGAGCTTAGTTACGCTTATGGTAAGTAACTAAATTAAGTATGGCAAAAGATATATAATATTATAAGAACAAACCTTCAAATGTATCTCACCGAACGGTTTGCATTGCTTCCCGTTGTTACTGCTATTACCTCCTCCTACTCCTCCTCCAGAAGATGCTCGATTCGGATTCAGATTCCAATTCGCCTTCTTCACGAACTTCGATGACTCTTCTCCGATCACCCTGACGCTCCTATCCTTCGCCGGACTCATCAAGATCTTGTCCGGTCCGTGAATCTTGTAATACGAAAGCACTCCATCTTCCAGCACGAACCACCTCGATCTCCACCCCTTCCCGTAATTCACCCACTTGTAGAGGATCCCGGCGACACTCCCAGCCACTCCGCCGCCGTTCACGCCGGCGAAGGCCTTGGAATCGCGTGGCTCCTCCTCCTCCTCGAGATCCGCGACGGCGGCGGTGGCCTTGACGGAATCGACGCCGACGGAGGAATCCTGCGTGGAGAAGCTCGATTTGGAGGCGTGGTTCACCGTCCTGATGGACGCAGCAAGCCCTAACTGACACTGACTCGGCGATTTTGCCACCACGGGGTTCGCCCGGTCCCGATCGATCGAAACCGGAGCAATGCAGCACAGAGGATTCATCTTATCACTCAATCAAAACAACAACAAGACATGATGGAGCAAGAGAAGAAGCTTATCGGAGATTGGAGATGCGAACGAAACGCAACGTGGTTTTTTTGTCAGTTAAAAATGGCATGAAATGAATGAAGAGAAGAGTGTGGTTGTGGCAGTCAGTACATCCCATGTCACTACTCTTGTTGTCTCACACCATTCTCATTTCCCATACCACTTAAATCAAAATTTGTGTATTGTGTTATTAAGTTTTCATGAACGAGGCCAGTGAGAGGGGACAGCTAACGTGCGCACTTGTGCGCAGGGGAGGGGGGTGGGGGAGGCCGTGTCCGTTGGGTGAGGGGAAAACGCCTCTTTTTTTCTTTGGGCCAGGCCCATGGCCATGATGAGAAGCGAGGGGACACTACAAATGACGTTTCTGCACTTGGGTGTCTCGCCGCGATAGCGATGGGAACGAGGGTTTCCGGGTAATATCGCGTCAACGAAAGCGATTGTTGGGGTCAATTTGAGGTGGAACCTTTTGGTGCTCGTAAAAAGATATATAGATTGTGATTCGTGATGCTATATTGATATATGCTACTGCCATGTTTGGGTTTGTTCAATGGGTAATTACTATGTTCTATAAGTTACTTTCTAACTTTGGAAAATTTTATTTCATTATTTGATAAATAAATTTTTAAAGTAATTTTTATCATTTTTTAAATGTTATTTGAAATAATATTTTTAAATGTTAATTTTTATTTTTTATATTTTATTTATTTATTATTTTAAAATATTTATTCAATTTTTTATTATCTTTTTTAAATATATCATTTTATATTTTTCAACCATTTAAACAATTAATTTTATTAAACACGGATAACTTAAAAACTTTTTAATTTTTAATTAATTTTAACGAACATAGCATATCCACAATGAGACATGTCATTGTTTAGCGTTGACCCAACACCCTATATCCAATAACTGACCTCGGATTGATTAAGTTTTGCACTTGCATCACCCCTCCAAAAATTGTATTCTTCAATTGCTTTTTGGAACTTTGAATGCCACAATTGCTTTTCGGTGGGACCAAAGAGATTAAGGGGCTTTAGAGCATCTCCAATGCAAGAAATTCATTTGGGTTTCTTAAGCAACTTTTTGTGATCCCCGCAGTACTTTTTGTGGTCCCCGCAGTGCCATGTCACTCCTAAGCAACTCACCTAAATTTTTGCTCCAATGCAAGAAACCACAAGGAACTCAAAAAAATCCACATATTTATATTTTTTTTAATAAAACTTAACATTGTGATCAATTTTCATAAATATAAATTAAAATAAATAAAACGAAATGCGTAATAATATAAAACAAAATTTTACACAATAATAAATAATTAAACACAACAACATGGAAATAAATAAGAAACCTAGACCTCGAAAAAAATTACATAAATTTAGTTATTGTTATTTTCGTTTCCGAAACATTCCTAAATCGCTCAACTAAATCTGCTTGGAGTTGTCGGTGTTTTTGTTTGTCGTGAACCTCTGCTCTCCTTTGAAGGTATGTTGATCGGATACTAGGGTGAGCACCTGAAGATACCGATTATTGAATCCTTTGACACATTGAGCCATGATCGGACGAGAATCACATTTTCTGCCACTGAGAATGTTGTACGTGATTTTTTTCCACTACCATTGTTGTCACCCTCATGTAGTAGAATATTTTCTACACCCATTGTGGATTCAACTTCATTCATAGGAGGTGAAATATTGGATAATGAAGGCCTATAACACGTGTTTGGATTAATGGGGGGTGATGGTTGACTAGAAATTTGTGGATTTTGAGAACTATCACCGTTAGGTGACTCTACATTAGATGGAGGATGCATATACCACATGTGTGAGGGTGGTGGATACATCATATACTGAGGAGGATTTTGCAAATTTTCACTGATAAGGGGTGGTTGAGGATACATGAAGTATGGCGGTGGATGTGGGTTACTTTGCGAATTTTCACTGGTATGGGGTACTGGTGGATACATATATTGGGATGGATGTGGTGGATTTAAAGGATTTTTACTAGTAGGGGGTGGTTGATTTTGCAAATAATTGTAAACACTTTGGTAATTATATTGATTGGGATCCATTTCAGAGAGAATATTGACAATGGATAGAAACAAAAAAAATTAGAAGTACCAATTGTGTGTGAAGAAGCAAAACAATCCACCCATATTTATAACACTTTTCATCTGCCCGTTATTTTTTTTAACGTTCTAATTTTTAACCGTTAGCTTTCTTTTCAATCAGAATTAAAAGCTTTTATAACGTTCATATTTTTTTTTAACCATTAGCTTTCTTTTCAATCAGCTTTTACAACGTTCATATATTTTTTTAACTTTCATATTTTCTACCATTACTATATTTATGATTTTTAAATTTTTTTTACAACAAAAAGTTTCATTTTACACTTCAATTTAATTTTTCCCAGCTGTCCCAACTCCCAACCCCTCATTTTACACTTCATTTTTTATTTTTCCAGAAGCTTCTCCCCACTCTCTCGCCGGACTCGCCCCTTCAGCTCTCTCGCCTCCTGACCTCTCTCACTTCTCCTTCTCACTCACTTTTCCTCTCATTTCTCCCGCGAACTCACTTCTCCCTGTCACTTCTCCCTCCCCTTCTCTGCTTGTGTAACACCCCAACTAATTATCTGTATATTAATTTCGTAATCAGTATTTCGAATTAATTTTGTAGTTAGTATTTCGAATTAATCAGTAAAATACATGTTTAAAGGAAATTGTAGGAAGGAATTAGAAATGTGGACAGAATAAATAGTGATAACACATTTCTATAAAATGGAAATTACAAAATACCCTTGGGGTCAAA
>PYAF01003302.1:5773962-5797661 GCA_007407185.1 Glycine tomentella
CGTATGTATGTTTAATATTTACAGCCATTAAATAAAGCTCACTACGTTTCATCACTTGTTTTTCAGAAATTTAAATGAACTTTAATTTAATTATGGGTTATTACTACATTTTTGAAAATTAAAAGAAATAAAAAAGGAAGAAAAAATTTTATGCGTAAAAATAAATAAGTAAATAAGTAGAAATGAATTAGGCGTAACAGCTTGTGCGAGAAAGGTCGAATGAAGGTTCAGGCGGTGCGGACCTGTGCGCTTTGAGGGGGTGCGGCGACCACCGCGCCTGCGCCGGCGCGTGGCTCTTCTGGTGGAGGCTGCGGTGGAACGACCCAGGCTGCGGTGGCTCTTCCGTCGCGGGTACACTTTCAATTTTTGGTCATTTTACTGTTCATCTTCTTCCACAATCTGTTGAATCCGACCCTGTGGGCTGTGGTATTGTGTTGATGTTAACGAACATAACGATTTTTATGCAAAAGAAAATATTTTTAAATGACAAGCAACCGTTGCTTATATAAGGAGCGGACCTTGTGTTCAAAATTTGGGTTCCGCCACGTCATTTGCTCCAACGCTGAAGAATCCGTAAGGAACGGTTGCTTAGCTGAAGAAACCCATTAAGAAACCTGCACTGGAGATGCTCTTAATTGTTCCACCTGATATCATCACTTACAGCATCTTTAATTAGAATTTTAAATAATTTTCTTATGTTATTTTTTTTATTCCAACAATATCATGTCATTATAAAAATATTCATATACAATTTTAATCTAATAGTAAGAAACTCTAAAAAAATTTTAAAAAACTCATTCTTTTATATTTATTGCATATGACACTTCAAATTCACTTCAATTATTTTGCATATGGCACAAAAAAAAGGATAATCAAAAACAAAATTAAATTATTAAAATTATAATTGACACCACGCTTTCAATCGAAAACAAAATTAAAATTATAATGTCACATACCTGTCCCTGCAAGTGAGAGGAACTAAGGAAAGCCGTGAACAAAACTGCGGAGCAACGTTTCTAGAAAGAAAGGGTGCGAAATAAGATAGGGTTTAGGACGACCTGTAACGGGGTTACAGAAGACGAAGACAACCACAACACCGAAGGAAGGGTGGGGTTTACGGAAGAAAAAAGGGGGGTGGGGCTGGGAGGCATCATCATCCAAGGCCCAAAAGGAGTGCAACTGCAGAATATAACTTGTTGCTACTGCGTCCACAGTTTTAACGTGAAGTTTGTCCAAATCAAGATTTTCCAACTTGCTAATTGGAATGGGATATTGTGCGAAGAGAAAAGAGGAAGGGGTCTAACAGAGTGATACACCAGGGGGTGCAAATTAACGTTAAAAAGGGTATAATGGTCAATTAAAATATAAAAAGGAAGAAGGGGGTGTACTTTGCAAAAGGGGTGTATATAGCAAGCTCCTTAGCTAATAATAGATAAATGGGCTTGCACTTTCCAGCCCAGCCCAGCCCATTTGACACAAACATGGGTGAGCGTGAGCCCTATGTTTGTTTCGGGTTGGGGGTTTCTGTAATTGAAATATCAGAAAAAGGTGGGAAGGAAGGAAGCATAATAGAAGGTTGTGGGGTTAGGGCTTTATAGTTTAGAGTGTCTTCTCTTCTTCTTCTTCGTTGAATCGCGATTGTTCTGTTGTGCAACTGAAAGAAGAGAGATCGAAAATGGCGTTGGCTTTCGACGAGTTCGGAAGGCCTTTCATAATCCTGAAGGAGCAGGAGCAGAAAAGCAGACTTCGAGGTTTGGACGCTCAGAAAGCCAACATCTCCGCCGGCAAAGCCGTCGCTCGCATCCTCCGAACCTCCCTCGGCCCCAAAGGCATGGACAAGATGCTCCAGAGCCCCGACGGCGACGTCACTATCAGTAAGTAACTTCCACATCCCTCGCTTGCACGTGCGTTAAGTTCAGTTCTCACTTCACTCTTGTTTTTGTTTTTGCAGCGAACGACGGCGCCACGATCCTTGACCAGATGGACGTGGACAACCAAATCGCGAAGCTGATGGTTGAGCTCTCGCAGAGTCAGGACTACGAAATCGGCGATGGAACCACCGGCGTCGTCGTCATGGCCGGCGCGCTTCTCGAGAAGGCCGAGCGCCTCCTCGAGCGGGGAATTCACCCCATCAGGATCGCCGAGGGTTACGAAATGGCGTCCAGGATCGCCGTCGAGCATCTCGAGCGCGTCGCCAACAAGTTCGAGTTCGACGAGTCCAATTTGGAGCCCCTCGTTCAAACTTGCATGACCACCCTCTCCTCCAAAATGTAACTGCAATTGTTATTCTTTTAACCTAATTATTGCTCGTCCATAACTTGCATTGGTAACGTGCTTATTTATTATGATGACTTTCTTGTTTGTTTTGATGGTGTAGCGTGAATCGGTGCAAGCGTAGCTTGGCTGAGATTGCCGTTAAGGCTGTTCTTGCTGTTGCTGATCTGGCGAGGAAGGATGTTAATTTGGATCTAATTAAAGTGGAAGGGAAAGTTGGGGGTAAATTGGAGGATACCGAGTTGATCTATGGTATTGTTGTGGACAAGGATATGAGTCATCCTCAAATGCCTAAGCAAATTGAAGATGCTAAAATTGCTATCCTTACTTGCCCCTTTGAGCCTCCCAAGCCAAAGACTAAGCATAAGGTTGACATTGATACAGTAGAGAAGTTCCAGACGTTGAGGTTGCAGGAAGAGAAGTATTTTGATGACATGGTTCAGAAATGCAAGGTGAGGTTTCAATTTACTTTTGTTTTAACTTTCTAATAATTGTAATTGTAATGCCTGCCTCCTTACTTTAGTTTTGGGATTTAAATTTAAATTTATCTTTTTTTAACCCCCTCGGCACCCTTTATGCCCCCCTAGAAATTAGAATGTGTTTGTATTTAGGAACTGACAAATGGTTGTGCAGGATGTGGGTGCAACCCTTGTCATTTGCCAATGGGGTTTTGACGATGAAGCAAATCATCTCTTAATGCACAGGAACTTGCCAGCTGTTAGATGGGTTGGTGGTGTAGAGTTGGAATTGATAGCTATAGCTACTGGTATGTTGTAATTAAACTATCATGTATGTTTGAAAGTTTGTGGATTCTTTGTAAGGCTGTACATTGTGGGTTTGTAAATATTCTTCTATGCCTATTAACAAAGCAATGATCTATTTGTGAATACAGGTGGAAGAATTGTTCCTAGGTTCCAGGAGCTATCTCCAGAAAAGTTGGGAAAGGTATAATCTTGCTCTTGATTTCCTTTCGTGGGATTACAGGATCTGCAAATTAAATTTTTTTGCAGTCTTGTCATTTTGAATTCCCATGCAATTTTGGGGGTTAGTAATTCAGAACATGTAGCAGTGGTAACATTTTCCTGTATCCTTTGCTGGGGGGTGGCGATTCTCATGCTTTGTTTGTTTGTACATTTGAATTTGACAACAAGCAAAGCATCATTGATTTGTGATTTATTTTTTTAAGGCTGGTATGGTTCGAGAAAAGTCTTTTGGTACAACAAAAGATCGAATGCTGTACATTGAACATTGTGCAAACTCAAGGGCTGTAACAATATTCATTCGTGGAGGTAAAGACATACTGCTTGATTCCTTTGTTTAACGTTTTTATTTGAAGTTTGAGTTACCCACTTGGAGAAAGATAATCTTTTAACTGCACTGTTGTTCAATATTGTATTTATTTCTTTATTACATTTGTGTGTGGATTGATTGAAAGACATGGATGGAATGAATTACAATGGAATGAAGTGGAATGGAATATAAATACAGTAAGTAGACTTGGAGTTGCTGGAGATGTTCGAGTGCATACATACTCAATGAAAATACAGTATCATTATTAAAATAAGAAATCAATTATGGGTTCCATCCAATACCTCCAATTTGAGTGGTAAAAATGATGGAAACAGATGGAATAGGTTCCATCACTTGCCATTCGCTTCCATTCTTTATTTTTCAATTCAAATAATGGATCTTAAATCTATTCCATTCCGTTCCTCTGTATTCCATCAATCCAAAACACAGCGTTAAATATTGCCTGTATTAGGCTTTGCAACTTTCAAGTTATGGATATTTAATGGAGCTTTTTAAAATAGACTTTTCAGACTGATAAATGTCTAATAAACCTTGACAAATTAAAAGTATCCCTCTTGTTTGGTAGGTAACAAAATGATCATAGAGGAGACAAAGCGCAGCCTTCACGATGCCTTGTGTGTGGCTAGGAATCTTATCCGGAACAACTCTATTGTCTATGGTGGTGGTTCAGCTGAGATTTCTTGCTCTATAGCTGTGGAGGCAGCTGCTGATAGATATCCTGGAGTAGAACAGGTTTGGATATTATTAAACTCAAGTGGTTAATTTTTTATTGTCAGAATAAACCGAGCTTTTACATTTCCAGTGAATCCAATGAACTCACCTGTTTAAAGAAGCTATTAAAAATCATTGTTATTCACTGATAGTGTATAGAAGCGATGCTGAGTTATTGACTATGGATCTAAGTAACGGCATTGCTTAAACAAACATTTTTTTTTTATGTATTCCCAAAGCATTATTGATTGCTTATTTTCTTTCCGTGCAGTATGCAATTAGAGCATTCGGGGATGCTTTGGAGGCCATCCCAATGGCCCTTGCTGAAAATAGTGGCCTGCAACCAATTGAAACATTATCTGCTGTTAAGTCTCAGCAAATAAAGGTAATAGATTGAACATGATGATTGCTTTGACTATGTTAAACATCTGGACTTGGTGTTGATCTACTTTTATGTATATCATGGCGCTGACCTTAACTCTGCTTTCAGGATAATAACCCTCACTTTGGCATTGATTGTAATGATGTTGGCACTAATGACATGCGTGAGCAAAATGTCTTTGAAACTTTGATCGGAAAGCAGCAACAGCTCCTACTCGCTACTCAAGTTGTCAAGATGATACTGAAAATTGATGATGTCATTTCCCCATCTGAGTACTGATATTTTTAAACTCAGTCATGTTCTACGTCAAGATGCTGAATTGGTGATAGTATTTTGTTTCGATCAGTTTGGTTGTAGTCAGAGTCCGTAGGTTCACTTGAAATGTAAGATTTTGGCCCGGTTTGTATCGGAGTTGGGCGATTGTTTTTGTTTTGTTTAATGCAATTTCTATGCTTTTGATATTTAACATTACGGATTAGTTATTTTTTTTATAGACGTTTTAATCTTTGTGTGTAGACCGAGTGACAATTTGTCTTATTAGTAAGTGTTTGAATGAGCGATGTCAATATTGATTTTGAAAATATTGATTTTGAAAATATTGATTTTGAAGTGATGTGATTTATGATTGAATGTTTGTATTATAAAATGAAGTTGTCAAAATTAATTTTGAAGTGCTATGATTTATAATTGAATATTTTTATTATAAAATGAAGTTTAAAAGTAAAATTCATTATAAAATTTTGAATTCAACATAGAGTAGTTCAAGTTATTTGAAGTTAGAATAAATTTTGGATCTAAAATCAATTATTCTGATTTTTTTAAGTGTAATCAAAATGTTAAAACAGATTTAATATCAATTTTAATCTCATAATTAATTTTTCAACTTGAAATTAAATACACACTTAGTCTTGTTTTGGGTCCTTGTGAAATGGTTGTGTGACTGAGCGGTTGAAGTCTAGTTGAAAGTGTTAGTCCTTTAAAATCCTTTTATTTAATGTAGTTATGGACCTTGTGTTTGTCCGATGGGAGTGCAATTTATTTAAAAAATATTTCTTGAAAAATTAATTGAAACTGACTCTACTGAGGAAATGGGTAATAACATGTTTGTTTGTTTGTTTTTTTATTTATATATATAGAAAGGTTTATAACATGTTAAAAGCAGTAGTTGTGGCCCTTTAAAAAATTAAGCAGTTAATTGTATTGCCCTTCAAAAAAATCAGTTAATTGTGGCATCCGGATTAAACAATTTTAATCAAATGGCTCTGGTTCATTCTCTAGGCCTTGAGGTGGAGAAATTATTAGGTGGTGTAAATGTAATGCGCATTATTGTAGCGAATGAGTAGTCGGCTCCTGTTATGAATGCCTAAAGACTCCGTATGGAGGAATTAAGTCTATAGTGTCAATGCTCCTGGCCTTTCAGGAATTTTTTCTTCTTCTTAACTTCCCGTGCATTAAGAAAAAAAATCCTGATTAATCTGGAGTTCAGCCAAAAAATAAGTAAAGTTTAATCAATAATTATTTCTGAATCAAACTCAATCACATTAATCACTTAATGGACTATGAGGCTATTTCATCAACAGAGGCAGCAATTTCCCCCCTCTTAATACTCTGTTCGATTCTCTGTTCTACAGCACGGTTCTATCATTCATTGCCCCTTAATGGGACTGGATGTCACAGCTGATGTAGTATTTTAACACTTAACTAGAAAAATGGAAATTTTGGCAAGCCAAAAAGTTGTACCATAGTTCAATTAATTAATTGTTTTCTAAGAACTATAAATACTACTGGCAGTCTAGTGGCATAGATTGCCCTTGTTGCATATAAGCGCTCCAGCCCCAGCTGTCATGGAAGACACAACACAAGCATAGGTGGTCCTGCTGCCATGCTTGACGCTTTATCATACCTAGCAGTTGGCCCCGCCCGGACCGGCGTGAAGAAGGCACCATTCAACATTAGATCTCCTTCAGACAATCAGACCTCCAATTCCATTTCCTCCACTCACTCTTTTTGATGATTTAAAATGTTTGGTCACCTGCAATCACCCAATCACTTTTTTCACAATCCATCATGTATGGTAAGTTTGTTGACTTTTAAAATAATTATTTTAAAGTAATTCAAATAGTGATTTATGATTGAATAACAGACTAACATTTGATTATCATGGACATTTATGTCTCTCTTACCTCTTTGTGGTCATCGTCATTTGGAGCAAGAAATCTATTGCCTCGGGTGAAAATAGTTGGGGATGAACTCCCACCTATTGCATAATGTTGCCAATGTGTGTTATCATTGTTCACAACATGGAAATATCCAAACCTGCATCTGCAAATTTGTGTAGGAAATTAATTAAATCAAGCTGCTGTCTCTCTTAATTTCTAATACAAAGAATTATAGCACAAGCTAAACAAGGCTTAAGCTTATATATCTTTTGGCACAGAACAACTAATTAATTACCTCGGCATTCTTCCTCCAAGCCCTTCTCCAAAATGGTTGAAGGCAAGGGTGACTTGCATATTCTTGTCAGCTTTATAGGAATCACTGTGTCCCAAGAGCATGACCTTGTTATGGTGCATCATGTAATTGTTGGAAATGGTGATGGCCGCTGAGCCATGAACAACATCAATGAGGCCATCAAAACAGTTTGACAAGGAGCAATGGTCCACCCAAATATAACTCCCACCAAAGATTGTGATCCCATCACCGTCCGATCTCGCTCTCCAGCTACGATGGTTAGGAGAGTCACTCACATAACCACTGCCACCCCTTTTGCAATCATGGATGTGTATGCCATGCATTATGATATTGGTCTTCTTGTGCGCTCTAATGCAAGGTCCTCCTCCAGCAATGTGGATGGTTGCTCCTCTTCCATCAATGGTTTTGTAAGAATTAACAAAGAGATCCTTGTGTATCTTGATCACCAAGTCATGCTTGAAAATTATCCACAATGGCTCTTGTTGAATAACGACATGTCTCAATGTTCCTGGCTTCGGGTTCACAGGGTTATCAATAGGGTCAGTCACCACTTATATTTTTCCATCTTTTTCCACCAATGGTATGCTTACCAAACCCAATTGCACAACTAGCTAAACGCTTGCGGTTTCTTTCCCAATTAGGGTCACACCTCCAACAATCATCAATGGATTCCCTGTTCCACAAGAAAGATACCCTAAGTTTCTCCTTGATCCATTGATGCTCCTGTACAGTAAAATTAAAGAACATGCTCCTTAATTTCCGTGTCATCATGCTTAAACATGATGCAAGTACATGCATGCGAGTTGTAGTCTTGAAAAATGTTGATTATTAATGAGAATGAAAACTCAGATTTCTCTTATGGTAATCGATTGGTCCTATGGAAAAAAAATGGAATTGTGCTGAGGTCGCTGGCACATATGTTTCATCATAAAAGGTTGTGGTCACTAAGATTAACATGTGTTTGTTCTATTCCTAGTGCTCTCATGTCGACAATAAGTTATGGTCACTGTGCCATGCTTCATCACAAAAGGCATGCGGAGAATATTCTACTTTATTCATTCATGGAAGTGCATCATGCTGATATAAAAAGCGAAAAATGTATAAAAATAATATACATAATTAGTTTAAATTAAAATAATTTGAATTTAAAATTTAAGATATATAATATACAAAAGTTAAAAACCACAGCTCCATTCTTTAAGGATAAATAAATTAAAAGATAACTCTTAAGACTTTAGTTTAATATATACGGATGAATAGTTGTTACTTACAAAAAATATAGCATCTAAGTTTAACACAAGAGTTTATTGTCTCCAAATACTTTTTGTCGTATTTTCATGGTAATGCAAGATGCAGTTTGTGGTAAAGAAGAAAAATGAATCAAAACAAAAGATAAAAGATCTTTCTGTTCTCCAACCTAAGATTTTGTAGTAGAATAAGACAGAGCGTAATTTTGTTTGAAGATAGAACATTTTAAAAGATGCCACGGGGGAGGGAGTAGTGTGTAAGACTGTAACATGTCGAAAACAAAGTACTGAATATAACATACTTTTGCACTTCCTGGACCACTAATTCAGAGTCTTGAACTGGAGAAGCATAGATCTCAGATGGGGCAAGAAGCAAGAACTGGAACATAAATGCGAATGAAAATGCCATAATGTCTTGAACTACCTAAATGGAGGGAAGAATAAGAGGAACATTAGTAGAGGGAAATTATACAGTTATATGACTTGCTCTATATGTATGTATAAATGTGATAGAACTTGAGCTTATATAGGTAGTAATTAAACTGAAAGAGATAAAGGATTCTGAATTCCTGATTAAACTAGAAAAGCTTGTTTAATGTCCGGGATTTGTGCATTAAAAATTCCAAGGTCAATTTACGCACTATTATAGAGCCTATAGACCATTACTTTAATTAGCAAATTATGCTGATAAGAAGAAAAAAAGTAACAATACACTAAAATTTGAGATTTATGAAGTATCTGTCTGTATTCACGCCTAAGAGGTACCGTTGGAGTTGAAACTTGATAGCATCAGAATCTGGCACTTTCTTTGTCTATCATCCATCAATTATGCTGCATTTAGTTTTGGTCGTTAAATGAGGTACAGTTTTGTTTTTTTTATTCATGATTGATCTATTTCACATTTTCAATCTCACCGGCGCATATATGTAATATATCCATCCTATCAATTTTTTTTTTCTTTCACATCATACATTTTTTATTAGAGATAATTTTGTTCGACTGATATGAACGGCAAAGATCTATGAATGCTTAATGTAATTGACCAACTATATATTCAGAGATTCACACTTAAGATCACCATCTAAACTGGAATAACTCGCACCAATTGATAATGATTTACCTATCATTTTATTTTGATGAATAGTACTATTGGTGCAAGAAAAGTTACATGTTGCTTTCATGTCAGATTCCTCCCGCTAAATAATTGTATTAATTTGTTGTGTCCTTCGTTCTTAGTGAAACGTCTTTATATGTATTGCATGTTCAACAATAGTGAATGAATGTGTATGAGAATTCCTAGTAATCCTAGGATTGTGATCCGAATTGCTCAGCATGATTCAGAGTGCCATAGCTGGCTTGTTTATTAAATTTATAATAATTAAAAAATCATTGTTCTTTTTTACTTTTTGGAGGCTAAACTGCCGTCTGGTTTCTCTCAAGAAATTAAAAATGGCTAAATGCAAAATTTTCCAGCAGACTATTCTATTCTGTGGGTGTAGTCGTGTAGATTGTCTCACATTATTCTGGTATTTAATTTATTTTCATTTATAACAACTTCTCATAAATAAAATTAGAGTGACAAATCATTGTTATCACCAGAAAGAATTTTTAGAAACCATGAAAAGCCGGCGTTGCATATAGTTGAGAAATTCTTTGTTCCCTGCCTCGCAGGATTAAAAGCAACCTTTGATTACTATAAATTATTTTTTAAGACTCCCTTTTTATTTTTAGAGTTTAAGTTTTGAATTTGGGTCTTATTATAAAGAACAATAAAAAAATAATATCAAGAAAATTAAATAGTGATATTTCAATAAAATTATAATGAGGTTTAATTGATCTTAAAATACACCTGAGTGTAGATTGCCAACATATTTTTTCTAAAAAAAAATTAGTGATTGACATTAATAACTTTCTTTTATAGATTAGGTTTAAATAATTTTTAGGTTATGATATATATTTGATTTTGTTTTGAGTACTTGATAAAAAATTTCCTTGTTTTGAGTTCATAATATATTAAATTTTTTGTTATGGATCCTCATTAAGTAATGATATGTCATAATTCTAACAAATGATATATATTGGAAGAATCATTGAGATGATGTCATTTCAAAATTTAACTTATCACAAAGACATATCATAAATTTAAAATAACAAAAAAATTTCAAAGACTCAAAATAAAAATGATATATATATATATATGTTGTTGATTTTTTTATTATCATTTATCAATAACTAAGATTATTTATTTTACTCTTCAAAGTGAGTTACTTAATTTAGAGAAATCACGCCTTAAGTTTGATATACTGTCAATCAATTTATTAGTAATTATAATTTTATTATATATAATTTATAATTAGACAAAATTATAAAAAGCCTTTATATTATATTAAACTTGATACTAAAATAAAAAAGTGTTATCTCATGCTCAAAAGTGAAAAGTTAAATTTATTGAAGGAAGTTGTTTTAATGTTTAATTATGTTTTTGGCTCTTATAAATTAGGAAGTTTTGATTTTGTTCTTTGTAAAAAAATATATTTGATTTTTATCCTTCAAAAATCTAAAATCACTCACTTTGGTCCCCCTAAAATGAGCAAAATTTGATTCAAGTGCTTGTAAATAATTTTTTTTGGTTGTTATCCATGTAATTTTTTTAATTTTTTTTTCATCCCTAAAATATTTAAAGTCGTTATTTTTTTGTCTTTCCAGTCATGCAACACTCTTAACTATTTATGTGCTTAATGAAAGGTCAAGTGATTATCTAAGTGACATCCACCAGTACAATATATATCATTGGTGATATTAAATAACCAAGGAATAATGTATGACGTGTGCATATTTTGTATACAGTTATCAATTTTCTTTTAAATTGTAAGGATATTTCTCAAAATTTGGATTTAGATTTAACTTTAAAAACTCATAAAGTGAGGGTGCCTTATTTATATACATTATTTTTTGTCATATGATTAAACAATGTGGGTTATCCAACACACACCCTTCATGCCCAGAGAAAGGGATTCTATACATTCACTCATTTGTGAATCAAAGCCTTTGAATGAATAATGATATTTTAAATTAGATTTATCAAGATAAAATATGAGTGATCAAATCTATATTTAACGGTTGTAATTAGCTGAATGCGTGAGTTTTCTGTTGGCAGGAAATCTACATCTCATGTCGAGCATATATGTATGAGTGATACGATATTGAACAATTTGATAGGCTTAACAACAATTAATATGATAGACTTTGATACCAATAGTTACTCTCCCTTAGACACACTATTTTTTACTATATTACTAAATGACATATGAGACCTCCAATAATATAATGGTTATACAAAATTATTTATTTAAATTTCTATCCAAGTATCCAGCTTGGGGAGAGCTTTGGTTTATCAAGCAAAAGACACAGAACATGATTTTTCTTTTTATCCATAAAGTTGCCTTTTTCTAAAAGTTTGTCGCAAATATATAAATTAATAAGAATCATATATATCAAGGCATCACGCCTAAATCTAAATTCTAAGGCACAAATAAGATATGATAGTACAATTTTTGCAACCTACAAAATTAACATAAAGACACAAATACGTAATTATCAGAGAGAGTCGACATATTAAAATTAACATCGGTAAATAAAGTGATACTTTTTAAATTATTTAATTATGTCAATACTTTGCAGTAAATGAAGTACTGTGAAGGGATGATGACTATATATATAAGCATACATACTGTAATCCATCTTCTTTTCTATACAGCCAAGCCATTGTGCCTGAACTGAAACCCCTCATTTGTTCATGTGGGCAAATTATAAGAGGTTAAATCATAGGCCCCTCATATTGGGATAATAATTTTGGTCCTTTGTAGAAAGTGGGAACGCCCCTAGAAAAACAAGTGCCAAAGGATCTAGGGACTAAAAAAAGTGAAGATAATAGGAAGCTAGGTCCTCGAGGATGACAGCATATATATTGCATCTAGTGACCAAAATGCACACAGTGAACACTGCTTCTCAATCTCATCCTAATAACTCAATGAAAGGTGACTCCCCGCAACTATTGGCTGTTCTTGATATCTAAATGCTTTTGTGTATCTGCAGCATTAGTGTGCTTGATCATTGATGGTTTGATAAAATCTCTATCACACAATTTGAACACAACATATTTCTAGTAGATGTTTTTCTTGTCATTCTTGAAGCAAGTTTTCTTTTCTTTTGCCGATACAAAAATGTTTTTTTTTTTCCAGCTTGTAATAAGTATTAGGCAAATGTTTGGTTTATGAAAAAAAGTGAAAAGAAATAAAAAAGAAAAGAGTAAAAAGTAAGATAATCTTTTAAGTTGTTTGATAAAAAAAGGAAAGGAAGATCCACTTGTTTTATAGTGTAGAAAATGAAAGAAAAGAAAAATATATGTATGCAAATTGACATAAATACAATAAATAAGAATAAAATGTGATATAAACAAGATGGACTTTATCAGACTCTTTCTTTCTCCTGCAATCAAACGAAGGAGGGATTTTGTTTTTACTGCATCAATCTGTTTCTCATATTCAATAGAAAAAAAGTGTTAATATACTAGTTCAGAAATCAAAAGTAAGAATACTTCATTAAATTTTTTACTAAACCACTTCCATTATAATTTTCAATACACCCTTAGTACAATTTTCAATAATTTTTTATAATTAATTCATCAACTGATATCTTAAAATGTTGGGTAGTAAGATTCTAAGTATTAATGAAAGAGCTTGAACGTTTTCTTATCATCGATATATATTGTTGAATACACAAATACGAATCTAATCTACATTGTAATTTTTTTAATACTCGTTTATTGTTTTTAATATATATTATCGAGAAAAATAAATTGAACAAAATAAGGCCCACCTAATTAACTGTACCATTATAATCATCACAGACAATTGAACTTTATAACAGAAAAATAAGCCAGATGGTAAACTTGAATCTGGAGTAAATTAGAGACAGAGGACAAAAAATGCCAAATCTTCCATTGTGCAATGCATGGTGGTGACATTTATATCATTCATTATCTTGTCGGTGACACATAGTATTAAACTTCAGCCATTGCCACTTTGTAATGCGATAAATTAAGTGTCAGAAAAATAATTTGTTGCGTTTCAATCTCATTGCCTTGCATGTCAGAAGAAAATCAAGCAATCCGTCTAAACAGTACGTAGATGCTGTGTGTCAAATTCATCAATGCATTCACAAGTCATTAAAGATGCTTGTCCCCAAATAATGGCCCTATCTTTCAACTACGTGGTTCCAATTACCAATGACGATATATATGTTTTCCTTCCCTTCCACTCCATGTGAGCCTTATCGTCTACTATATGATAAACGATCTTTCTAACATGCACATGAATGTTCATTGATTAAAAGTTCTTGTTAGATTCCTCTTGAAGAACTAAATAAAGATTTTCTTAAAATAAATGATTATTTTGATATTTTAATGTATAATTTGGTAAAAATTTAGTCTATGAAAAAATAAAAATTCTAATTTAATTATTAAATATGTAAAAAATATAAGAATTATATATTCAAAACTAATCTTTTATAATTAACTTATTAAAATAGTTATTTATTCGATTTTTTTTATTGTAAATTATATTCAGATGTATTAAGAATTACAACGAAGTACATTAAGAATATTTTTCAAAATTAATCAAGTTATTTTAAATAATTAGAAAATTAATAAAATGTATTTAACTTTTAACTTATACTCCTTCTGTTCCAAAATTATAGATGTTTAAGGTTACTGTACACCAATTAAAAAATATTAATTAATAAAATTTTAGATTAAAACGCTCCTATTTAATTATGTTATTGGAATCATCGTTAACTATATATATTTGTGTATTGGAGAGTCTAGAGAAAATGTTAAGTTGATATTTTCATTATTGATGAGTGATTAGTCATTGGTGTCTATCTTAAATAAAAATAATAATCAATGCACTAATAATTGTAAACAAGGGAAATAGTTAAAAAAAATTTATAAATTTAGTCTTAAATTTACAAATTACAAGACATCTATAATTTTGTAACAAAATTAAAATGCTAAAACATGTATAGTTTTGGGAAGGAGTATCTATAGATACAATTAGAAAAATAGTATGATAAAATAGTAAAAATACAGTATGGGATAACCAGATCGAGGCAGAGAAACAACAGATAGTATAAGATAATTAAGCATTTCATTGAACCTACTTAATTTTCTCCATTCAATGAACATTCAATTATATCAATCAACTCTTTCGCTTGTGTTGTATTTATCAACCTCATCAACCCACTCGGTATTCGCCTTACTATTTAGTAATGTACGATACCACAAAGTGGATTGTTTGTGTTGTGAACACAAGCTAAGGTTGTCGTTACAAAAAAATAATGTCTAAAAAGTTGCATATACAAAAAAGTTGAATCACCTTTTTCCCCAAGAAGTAGATATGGCATGCATTATTTGCCTTTATTACTATGTAAAATATCATATCATACACTAATAATTTGGGGTGTGTTCGTTCCTCCTGAATCATTCATTCAGCTCAGCAGCGTGAACCCTTTCTGCAGCTAAGTGATCCAGCTGACGCTGTTATAGAACTCACAAGTGAAGATGATTTGGCTGCCAAACTAGATGCTCTTGCATAGCTTGAAGATGCACCTGCTCCTGATGTCGTAAAAAACGCACCGTTTAACATCAAATCTCCACTTGACCTCCAATTCCAATTCTTCCACTTGCTCTGTGGTGAATTCTCCCTCTTTGTCACCTGAAATTAGTTATTCTTAATTAATAATTACCACCAACTGTAATAATTATATCTACCTAAATTCTAAAACCAATTATTATATTTCAATCCGCAAAGTGAATGAGTGTGACATAATTTATATGTTACTTTATAAAGTAAGCTATAATTAAAAGTCAACAGAGGAAAAAACTTATTTTTCTCCCACTAACCTCTTTGAAGGTATTGTCATTGGGAGCAAGAAATCTATTCCCTTGGCTATTGATAGTTGGGGCAGCACTCCCCCCTATGGCATACATTCTCCAATGGGTGTAGTCATTGTTCACCACATGGAAGTATCCATGCCTGCATCTGCAAATGTAGAGATTGTCCACATAATTAAATGCGTATTTGAGTTTACGTCGAATGATGGAATCTTATTCAAAATTAGTTAACATGATTTCATGTAAAAAAAGTCAAAATTAAGTGAAAAACGCTCATATAGCTATGCCTATAGACAAGGTTTTAAATTCCAATTGCAATTTTTGTTAGGTTTTTTGATATTGAGAGAAATTGTAAACAAATGCGATCTCAACAAAAATCTTGGCTTTGCAACCAAAATTAGTCTATTTCTTAAAACTTTGGCCTATAGCCTATAGGTGTAGCTAAGTAGGTAGCTCTAATTAAAGTATCATGTGATCCAAATAAAGATCTTTCTTACCTTGGCATTCTCTGCACTAGCCCTTCTCCAAAATGGTTAAAGGCAATGGTGACTTGCATGTTCTTGTCCCTAGTGAAGGTGTCACTGTGGCCCAAAAGCATGACCTTGTTATGGTGGGTCAAGTAATTGTTGGATATGGTGATGCCTGTGGATCCATGGATGGCATCAATTAACCCATCACGGCAATTGGAGAGAGAGCAGTGGTCCACCCAAACATGACTCCCACCAAAGATTGACACTCCATCACCATCCGAGAGTGTCCTCCACCCATAATGTGTAGGGGAATCCCTCACATAGGCATTCCCTCCTTGCTTGCAGTCATGGATGTTAATCCCATGAATGATAATGTTGGTCACATACTGTATAGTGATGCAAGGTCCACCAGCAATGTGCACACTTGCTCCTCTACCATCAATTGTCTTGAAAGAGTTCATCATAAGCTCTTGCTTGAGCTTGATCACCATGTCACGCTTGAATATGATCCACAATGGCTCCTCTTGGATCACACCATATCTTAATGTTCCTGGCTTGGGGTTCACAGGGTGATCACCAGGGTCAGTCACCACATATATTTTACCATCCCTTCCCCCCACGGCATGCTTACCAAACCCAATGGAACAATCTGCTAGACCCTTCCGGTTCTTTTCCCAATTGGGGTCACATCTCCAACAATCATCAATGGGGTTCCCCGTTCCACAAGAAAGAAATGCTAAGTTCCTCCTTGAGGCATTAATGCTCCTGCAATAAAAATAATAGGACATGAGTTTTGTTACCCTTTTCACTATGATGCTCAAATAAATAAGCAAGTACATGTAACTATGTAAGCAGTGTCTTAAAAATGTTGATAGTGAGAAAAGCTTGTTTCCTACTTTTGTACATCTTCAACCACTAGTTCAGGATCTTGAAGTGGGGAAGAGCAAATGCAGGAAGGTACAAGTAGTAAGAGTAACATAAATGAGAGTGGAATTGGAATTTCCATAAGTGCTAGCTTGATCTGCCCTCAGAATCAAAAACTTAAGAGGAGTAGGAGTAGTACTAATAAGCAAGGAGAATAAAGGAATAGTATGCTTGTGAAGAAATGTAGGACCTTTTAGACTATATATAGGAAACAAACTGGAAAACCGTGCCATATAGTATATAAATATAAATTAAAATAAATTAAATATTGGTGTGTAAGACCAGAGATTTCCATGATTTAAGGTAATCACTAATCAATAATGATCCTTCATACGACACATTATTAGTATTCTGCTAAGTATTTCAGTAAGCTCCCTAATTCTCTGTAATCTGTATTTCCAAACGCTAGATAGTTTGCTAGTTGCTACTCATTGTTTAATGTTTAGTAAAAAGAACACTCAATTTGTTATAGTGCATTAGTGCTAGGTCTAATCCACTATTCGAAATTAAGTGTTTTGAAATGTCGTTTCAAAAGTTTAATCACCAATTAACTGTGCGCCGACACTTACATTTGTATGGATGAAATCTTTGTCGGTAATTTGGTTTATATATGTAGTGAGCTACTCTAATAGTTACAGAAAGCAGGCCCCACTTCAACTCATGATCACTTTCATTCAGCTGCATCTGATTTCGCTATGGCCGTTGAAGTAGGTTTCTACTTTCTACACATTACTTACATAAATTAACATCATTAATGACGGCTCATTCTCTTACCAATATCCATGTAGTATTTTATAAACTTCCACACCTATTCCTGTTCCATTTTCCTCTTGTGACTTAACTTCCTCCTGCAATTCAACTCTTCCATGTACTATTTATATTGGTATTTAATATGTTTCTTTTGTTTAGATTTCATTTCTCAAGAGAACAATTGTGCTTTGCAATTCACCATTGCAATTCTTCCAATCTTTGGCTTTAAGCTTTATATGAAATGAAAAATGTGCATTTATTTCCGTGCCATGATCCATGAGCGGTACGCAAAAGACTAGACACCCTACCTTATCTAGCAGAGTGATGGGATCACGATAGAATGAGATTTAATTGTGACAATCATAAATTTTTTACAAGGAAGAAAATGATGCACACTTAATGATCTGACCAGAACACATGCATTAGCGTGAACTGCGCAGGGAAATGAAATGTGCTAAAATGGAATCTAACTGATTTTTTTCTTCTTCTAGCTTCTGGCCTTCCGTTTTTAGACTAATGTTCTTTATAATATATTTCCTATCAATAATAAATACTAAAAGATAAACAAAGTTTTCAATTGATCTATGATAAATTTAACATCAAACACATTAATATTTAAACATGAGATATGTTAATTTTTTAACATAATGGTCATTTATAATTTTATACTATATTATAGTATAACCTAAAGGATTTGTGCAGAGATGTAAGATCTTATTGTATTCCCATGAATAAATAAGAACATCTATTTTGATTTTTATCTTGCGTAAAATTTCTTTGAATTAATGACAATCATAAATCATAACTAAAGTTGGTTCCTTACTCAATAAATTGAAAGAAACTCACTATGCTACAACATTAAATGTTGGCATTCTCAAATCAACTTATTTATGTTTTCTCATAAAAGGGAAAGAAAAATAAGAGGTATATCATATATGAGACACAATCACTTAAGAGGACACATGGGAGGACCATACTAGCATCCGTGAATGTGGTGACATGCAGCATTATGCATGTTAGCCCATGTGGACTGTGTTTACTTTTGAGTGGGACCTACTGGTCCATGGTTCAGTGTGAAATTCCTGCCCCTCATTTCTTTGACCTCATCTCAGACCCAAATGAGCTTCCACAAAATTATTGGGCCAAAAACTAACGCATTCTGGATTTTGGGTGGGAAACTTTTTCGGCAAAACTGACCAATACCAGCAGGATGATTCCAATTGGGTGATGGACAACGAAGCTTAGCCTTAAATGCTACATCCATTCATCCATGGCCCAAATAAATAAATTATTAAAGAAGAAAAGGTGTGCTAGCTTGTAGCTAACTAGCTATATCCATCCCTCTCCCTCACCTCATCCACTTCAATTCAAAAGTGTGATTTGATTTGTTGCAAGTGCAGAGTGCCACATGGCACAGTATTTCAACAAATAAAACGAACTGAAATGGTGTGGTTAAAATATGATAATTACTAGTATAATTTAGATGAATTCCAAAGTTGGAAAATATAAGGTTGCTCAATATGATCATCATTATCGGAAGTCTTATTTGTTTTCTAGTTGTATTATAGTATTGGCTTCTTTCACGATAACAGAAATATCACGTTGTTTAGTTGGACAGAAATTCTGTTCAAGTAATTGATTAAGAAACAAAATAAAATTACTATATATATATATATATATATATATATTGTAAACAGGTTGTTGCTTTCATATGTGCATGCATGATTTGTTGATTGCATGCATAAGTACAAGAAAGGTATCTTACGGAAAGGTTTTCTCCTGTCATATGCTAATATTCATCAATCTGATGAGGATGTGTTTCAGTCAAGTCAAGAAAAGAGCAATTTGGTATTAACTTGCATATGATTGGATTATATAAGCAAATATGTATTCGTGACTTAATTTGTGTAATAGTATAACTATGTGAGTTTGTCATAATATATTAATATTAATATTAATATTAATATTAGGGGAATAATAAAGCATGTGATCCAGATTTAATTTTTTTGGGGATGGTTGAGTATATTGACTGTGATTGATATTGGTTTGGCGTCAACACTTTGTGTGCAAAGGCAAATGCAATGGTATGTACATAACGAAAATTTGAGGTAGTTGGTCTCAGTTTCTTGTACAAATCATGTGCTTTGGATGCATATGACGAGCGTAGTTTAATTTGATAACATGAATTAATTAACAAAAGGAAAATTGTTATTGATTAAAAGGATTAATGGGGTCGTATAGCACCGTACCCAAGATGTGTACACATTTTGGTGATGAGTTTTGTCAAAACGTGCATGTGATGGCATTATTAGATATGGATTAGGATATATAACTCATATAGCTTATCATGAGCAAACCATGTGCGAAGCTAGCTGCCATTGCCATATGCATTGGCCATAATATTATGCTACCAAATTTTATATATTCATTCTTTGGTAGTGGCACAACTGTTGCTATAGTTAATGAGCAATCATGGCATCATGGATGTCCTCAGCTTCCAATTCAATATTCCCATTGATGAACAATATGTATATTGGTAGAGGCTCCGCAGTCATTTTTTATTTTCTTATCTTTTAGGACAAACTAACTTACCTCCTTATATAATTTAAATTTAGTAAAATAAACTTACAATTTTTTTGTAAGATTTGAAGTTGGTATACACAAGTTTTGTTTGAACAAATTAATATTTCAGAGATATAAAGCTTACTTTATCTTATATTTTTTGTTTGATTTTCCATTGATATGCAATCAGATATTACACGGCTTTTATGATTATATACTCAATGATATTGGGTTGATGAAAAGTGAGCAATTATAGGGCTCATGAGCACAAATTAAAGTAAACAAATGCATGATAAATTAATTAGTACTCCTACATGAAATGATAAATCACTGCGCATATATGAAATCTTTTTTAGATAAAGCATAATGTTGACAAATTATGCTACTCGTGTCGTTACTTTATTTTTTTTCCTTTCCAGGACGGGTAGGCACATAAGAAGATATAAGCTAATGGAGGGGTTATTTACGGATCCTAATTGAGGGAATTAGGGATTAAATATATATATTCTTTTGTTTTGATCACTTGTGAGTGGTGACTTTTTCTTTTGTTTTTATCTTTGATCTTATCTTCAACAGATTCCTGTGGAGTTTAATGCGAGCATATTTATGAATTATATAACGTTGCTTGTGAACTAACATCAACTATCTGACTTCATGTCAAAGATAAATAATTGACTTGTCGAACACATACTATTACTACTATAACAAAAAGTAATTTGCGCTGAAAAAAATCATGGGAATAGATCGAAAAGTAAATTCTCTTTAATTAATGATTGGATCATGTGCTAGGCAATACAAGTAATTAACATTAGCATGTTTCTCTCGTTCAATGCAAAGCTTCAAACATGCATTACGAAAGAATACATACCCCTCGAGCAACAAAAAAAGAAGAAGAAAGAATACATACCCAACGTTGTCCCAATTCCCAAGAAAGAAGCTCTTTTCGTTGGCTTGTGACTTGCGAGATTGCAGATGTGTCTAATTATCATATAAAAGACAAATTATATTTATGCAATCTTATATAAAAAGTGTTCAATATCATTTTTATCCATTATATTTTATAATTATTTCATTTTAATACATTGAATTTAAATTTTTTTATTAGGATAGTTTATGTTTTTGAAATATATTGTTTTATTCATTTTTTTAGTTTTCCATCAGAAACGTTAATATAATTTTAAAATTTTAAAAAATAACTAAAATAATATATTTCAAAATCTTAAAAAAAATAGAATTAAACTTTTAAAATTTAATATATCAAATTAAAACAAATGTGAAATATAATGAAAAAATGATATTAATTTTTTAAATAATTAATTTTATATTGGTGGCTAAAAATAGTTACTATCTTTATTTTATTTTAAAACAATAAACAATTAAAAAATTATCATCTCCGTCAACCTTTTTCAAATCTGAAAAGTTAAAAAATACAACACCACACAAATTGAATGACATTAACACATAATTTCACTAGAACCATCGAAAAATTCTTATATCCTTTACTGGAAAATCAAAACTTTCCATACAACCATACTATTAGAAATAGAAGAAGCAAAATCAAAACTTTTCATATAACCATGCTATTAGAAATAGAAGAAGTAGGGGAGATCGAAACAATAGTTAAAACATTGATGGACATTAAGTTTCTAACGAAAATTTGGAAAAATGATTAAAATGGTACATTTCAAAAACATAAAAAGACATAGATGAAACTTCTAAATCATAATATACCAAAGCGAAATAAGTGTGAAACATATTGATCAAAAGTAACATTAAACCATTTTAAAATTTAAAAATTAATAAAACATTAACATTTTTAATGAAAAATTGAAAAAATGACCAAAATTATATATTTTGAAAACACAAAAGATCATAATAAAATTTAATGTATTAAAACGAAAAAATTTCAAAACATAATAAATAAAAAATGAGATTAAGTCAAACCTATAAAAAGTTATATAACAGAAATGTAAATGAAAAAAAATGTGAGAAAAGATGGCTGAAGTGATAGTGAGAAATATAAAAGAATAATATCATAAATATTATTAAAAATATTTTACGAATTATATAATATTCTAATTAAACCTTAATCGTTGTCATAGATAAACTTATAAACAAAAAGAAAAGTTTTCTCAATCACCCCTTTTTTTATGAACATGTTATGACAGGATTTCATTCGAATCTCTCCACCCATTTGTTTTGAGTTTAGTGACTTATGTTAATAGCATGTTTGAAGATTAAAAGTGTTTTTGAAAGTTTTTTTTTATTGAAAAAAACTTTATATTTTCAGAAAAAAAATCACTAGATTCCCTTCTTCATCAAAATAAAAAACGAAAATAAAAAACAGTAGTAATATGCTATCATGGTATACCGTACATTGTATATAGACAGCATTCTCTACGATGCGATATTTCATTCAATAATCAATAGTCAAGCAGAGAAGGAAAACTCAGAGAAGGAACTCTAGGGCTATTTCCCTCTTCCCTTGCTTAGTGATTATTGGGCCTGAACGTTTTGTGCAACAAGGGAAGAAATTAAGAATAATCCAATTATTACAATTTTTTTTATGACAAAAGTCGTTTTTTCAAAATAAAAAAGAGAGAAAATTCTGTTGTTAAGAATAATTGTGTTGTTTAGACGGATAAAAATAGTATGCAAAGAAGTTAAGAAAATCTTTGTTTGGATAAGTAAAAAAGAAAGGGATGAACTAAATAAATTATATAAAAATATTTATGCTAACTAAAAAAAATATTTACTCCACCATTTTCTTAACAAAAAATTATTTATTATTTTTACATTATAAAAAAATTTATTTTAATTTTTAAAAACTAAAAAAAATAAAAGAAAGTGACACCGGAAATCACCTCTAACTCTTTTCCTGGCAAAAGAGAAAGAAATTCTTAAATGGTGCCCCCACAAAATTTGACAACATATCCATTCCATTTATTTCCTAACCAAAAAATAGGTGAAAATCACGCAATTTCTCTCCCTCCCATCACCGAATCCAAACATATATAGTGTAAAGTTCCAAAGCTTAAGGAAAACCAAAACTAACTAGCAATTGTAGATGGATGCTAAGGTAAGAAAGCAAACCATCATTATATTTGATCTTCAATTTAGCTACGAGCATGTTCAACAAGCATGGCAAGATTTGAAATATTGTGATATAACTCATTTACAAGTATTTTTAAGGAGCCTTTACAAGTACTTGTGACATCCTTATTAAAAAATATTTCTAGATAAAATATCAATTATTGTTTTTTTACTTTATTTCTATAAAATAGATGTACATAAGAAACAATTAAATAATGTAAATAAATTATCAAAAATAACATTTACCTTATTAAACAATTAAAAATCACACTCATTAATAACTATAAATTCTTACAATATCCATAATTTATCCAAAAAATTTCATTTTCAATTAAAAATATTAATAATAAAAATGGTAAAAGAATCGGCAAGCATAAGGAATAAATCATTACAAAATTAATACAAGTATTAAATAAATAACAATAAAATTCAAACATTGACATTGTTATAGACTTATAGCTCAAATGTTGTTTTAATTTAAAATTAGAGTACATAAGTCATTTAAATATCTTATAGTCATTTCTTAATTAAATCAACTACCTTGAAAACAC
>PYAF01003302.1:5797761-5825130 GCA_007407185.1 Glycine tomentella
TTATCTTCTTCTCTAAAAAAAATAAAAATAGTTTTATTAATAGTGATATAAATATTTATTTCCTTAATTTAAATTCTAAAAATAAAATGTTTAAATGAATTCAAATGCTTTCGCCTTTTTATTTTTCAATCCAGATGCAAAGATAAAGAACAAAAGAAATTGATAACAAAATTATAGAATTTAAAATGATAAATAAACACATCACTTTGTAAATATTTAATCTTTAATTAAACTTTATAAAATGATAATAATAATAATATAAGTATATCTTTTAAAAATAATTATAAGAACTTTAAAAATATTGATACAAATGTAGAAACATTATTTAATCAAATGTTAGAAATATTTTCAAAATTGAAGCAATCTTTAAAAAAGAAACAACATTAAATTACATTATTGTTGAACACAAAGTTTAGTCAAGATGACAACTACTCTTTTTATTTTTTTTAGAGAAGAAGATAACAACTCTTGAAAACAATAAATACAAAACACCAATTCTAACATATTTATGTGCTACAGATGTCTATCAGTTCACTGAGTCAAAGATTGATCCTACATTATGCGTGAATATCGTTGATCTAAAGAAATTTTGTACATAGTGAAAATCAAATACAAATTCTCTCGCTAAATAAAACATTCTTACTCATGTGAACACAGAAAAGTTTCACATCAATGCATTAACCTCTTGGATTACAAAACACTAATTCTCAATAAATCAAATAAATTTATTATGACACGAAAAGTCTAAAAATAATATCCTCATTTGGACAGAAAATTATACTTCAACAATTTATTATATGATTCAAGACCATGTAATCTTGTAATACCTTATTAAACCCTTCTAAAAATAAAAAATAAAAAAACTATAATTATGTCTCAGTAATATTAACTAAAATTACATAAATCTAAAGATAATAATAGTAATAACTATAATAATTAGTTTGTAGAGTACAATTGAAGAGTGTGAGTGATTTAAGGAGTGTAATAATAAAGGAGGAGCAAGAGAGAAAACAAAAGCTAAATGAAAAGTAAGATTGTAAAAGAGATAATAATTTATGAATAAAATAAAACACAAAATTGTGTACACCAAAACCTCATATCCTTTTATAATATAATTGTAGATATAGATCGTAGATAAAGACATCTAACCCGTTCATACAATTAAAGGCTCGGAATAATTTAACACAACTCATAAAAGGGTCACCAACCTCTTGGGAAGATGACAACAAGCAGGATTGGACAAGATCAAAATGAAGTTCTATCAAAATGCCATCATGACTAGGACAAGAACACCCAAGGTCAAGGTATGACTTATTACACATAATCATACTCACCTCTCAATCAAAATGGAAATTGGACTTAACAACAAAATCAAGAAAGAAGTTTTTACCCACAAAGCACAAGTGCGCAACCAACAAGTATAATTAATGTCAAACACTCTATGATCAGAATAAAGTCCTAATCCGGGTTCTGAAAAAATCACAATTTAATTTCCAAAAATATTCCTAAAATAAATAAATAATCAATCAATAAAAATACAAACCAGACATTATAAGCTTGTAAACATTTTCCTTCTATTTTTAATATAATTAGTACCTTTAAAAGTAACTTAATCTCAATAATAATGATCGAAATTGGTCTTTTAAAAAATTAACTGAAACGAACCAAGGACTAAAATATCTTATATTTATAATCATGAATAAGTCGAAACTAATGTTTGATAAAAAAAAAAAAATTAGTAATGTGCTACAACTTTAGTGAACCAATGTTTAAGTGACGGAGTAATTTTAACTTTATGAAATAATCTTTTTTTTTTTAGACAGTTATGAAAGAATCTCTGTTGTGGATAGTGGTGTTAAATGTGTCAGGTTGAATCACCCACATTCTATTTACGGAGTTTCCCACATATATCTACTAAGTAGCCCCCACTTAAAAAAAATGGATCAAACTCCTTATTATGTTCTGCTATCTATCAGGTTCTAAAATCAAATAACGATATAAGAATATTTTTATACAATTTTATTTATAAAACAATCTTCGTATCATCATTTGATTTGAGAACTTAATAGTGACATA
Source organism: Glycine tomentella (assembly GCA_007407185.1). NCBI lineage: Eukaryota > Viridiplantae > Streptophyta > Magnoliopsida > Fabales > Fabaceae > Glycine > Glycine tomentella. Next base: position 5,799,838 of record PYAF01003302.1, read on the forward strand.
AAAAATTCGATCTTAAGTTTTGTCTTAATAATAATTGCTACCTGTTCTTGATCACTGGGACACACGGAGTAAATGATCCAGGCTTTTGACTTATGATGATGAATGAATGCCAAATTTAACAAACTGTATCTAAGCAAATAATCTATGAAAACAATTCAAGACAACTAGGCTATAAATGAACCCTCACCAACGTATCAACTATCAACAACCAGATGAAAGCCTAAGATTGATGATGAGATAACAACCATAAGACATAAGCTACTAAGGCCCTTGTTAGCTGTTTACCTACCTTGGACCTTCAAGATGCATTCTTTTGATTATATTTACAAAATAGACAAGGAACTTAAATACTAAAATGCTATGCATGATGACCATAAATTATAGGACAGCATGGTGTAAAGAATTGTGGAGGACTAATTAACCAAGATCAATTTCAACCCTTTCTGGATTTCCCCTTTCAGTCTGGTTAGCGACAAGTTCAATTCCTAGCTGTCCTTTGTCTCCAGCACCAAAAGCATACAGCTTCCCTGATTCAGTGAGGGCAAAGGTATGAGCATTCCAGTATATAGAATTGGTCAGACTAATCTGTACCACCCTTTCATTGATCTGTTTCAGTGAAGTGACAAGCTCTGGACTTAACACATTTGCATGTCTGTTATCCTGTGTATGTACAATCACAACATAGTTAATACTTGTTGTATAGAGATTAATTTATAATTGAGTATGATAAAGTCACTAATATCAACATCTCATATAGGTTTTGTGGTATTTGTCCTCTGGCTTCTAAGGGCTGGCTAATGCTTACGTCCATCATTTAGATTTGAATATGAAACGATCATTACCACATAATATGTACAAGTCGAACTTCTACAAGTTTCAATTTATTGTAAGAGAAATGCTGACAACACTCTCTGACACATACTTTTGAACACAATCTGCACTATTGGCTGAAAGAGTGTGTTAGAGACTGTGTTGCTACTTGCTAGCATTCCTCTTATTGCAATACCTAATTGACTAGAGTTCATGGTGTCTGGATTGTGGAAAATGAAAGAGGGTAAGAAAATATGAGAAACACATCACTTGAACCAAGTCAAATAATAAACTCAAATCAAAACATGGAAAAAGGAAGGAAGCAAAACAGACCTGCTCATCATTTCCAGCAGCATTATGCCCGAGACTAGCAGATTCTCCACAGCCAAATGAATACACATCACCATCGTCAGACACTACAAAGGTTGTGTAATCTCCTGTTGCAACATGAACAGCTTTGACATTGCTCAATGCTTCCACCACCTTAGGTACTGATTCACATTCTTCATTCCCATGCCCCAAGCAACCATATCGCCCCCATCCCCACGTGCAAACACGGCCATCCCGCCCCACCACAGCAGCATGCCAAGCACCAGCTGCAACAACCATGGGTTGGAGGTTCAGCAGTCTGAACTGTTCGATCAAACGAGGATACTTTTCATCAGTTCTCGAGCCATGTCCAAGCTTGCCCCCCAAGCCACACCCAACAGAATACACTGACCTGTAAATTTTCAAGGAAGGACAACATAATGAACATTCAAATATTATCATAGTAAGAATGAAGCTAGATATAAGAAAAAACAATGTTTGACCACTGCCATGAATCTTGAGGTTGAGGATCCAGATTTCTCGTGCACATACATGCAACAAATGAAAATTAAAAAGAGGGAAGATATGTTTATCAGTTAAAGAATGCATCATAATGAAAAGAAATTGTCTTTTCCATCCAGCACCTTAGTATGCTTAAAGAATGAGCATGCAAAACTTCCCTAATTGTATAATACAACTACCAATTAGAGTTGCTCTTTATAACAAAAAAATAGCAATAGGAAGAAAAGGGGAATATATCTGAAGCTCACATTCCACTGGGTTGACAAGCCAGACAAAGCATATAGCAATATCCAGCAGCAATTTGCACTACTGGTATGTTTTCAAGAGCACCTAACAAGGGATGAGGTTCCACATCACTTTGATCAGTGTGATGACCAAGTTTTCCATCACTGCCCCAAGAAAATGTATAAACCTTGCCTTCTCTTGACAACACAGCTGTGAAAAAGTTACCAATTGCAGCTTGGACAACAAAGATGTTTTTCAAAGACTCCACTATCTGCGGAGCTGCAACAGTTTTAGAACCTTGAACTCCATACTCAGCTTCCCCAAATGAGTCTTTCCCAAACGCATAAACCTGACCAGAATCACTGACCAACATTGTCCTCCCAGCCCCAGCAGCAGCTTGTATAATTCGAATGCCTTGCAAAGTTCTGAAACACAATGCAGTTCCATTAATTAACTGTTTAAAATCAACTAGTTCACTTTGCAGTTAGCTACCCTTAAGATGCAATATGATCCATGTTCAAACCTTATCGGTCGAGGTCGCCATTCCTCCTCAGTGGTGCCATGTCCAAGTTGTCCAGAACTGTTGGAACCAAACGAATAAACAACCCCTTTTGATGTCACAGCAATGCTGTGACCAGGACCTGCTATAGCATGAGACTTCTCTCTCCTGCAACATGCCTCTCCAGCCATCAAATACCTCAGCACCAGTTTCCATGAACCACCACACCTTAGCTTCAAATCCTGGCGTTGTTCAGTTGTCATTGGCTTGAATATGGCTCTCTTCTGGCACATGTCCAGTGCGGCGAGCTCGGATAAGGACAAGTCCGAATCCGGAGCAAAGTTTGCTGGCTGCCTGAAGAAGGAGCATGTTGCCTGCAACAGTCACATTAAAAAAAAAAAAAAAAAAAAAAAACCAGCATACAACATTATTGCCACATTGGTTGTGTTTGTTTGGTCCTATTCACAATCACAAGTTCACATAAGCAAAGCATGGTAACACTTGCCTCTAGTTTAGCAAGGTCTTGAGGGTCCAAATTGCATGCAGTGAGAACATGAAGGACAATGGAGGGATTAGCAGACAAGGGAAACTCTCCTGGAGTGGAGTCCCCAAAACAATGGCGTTGCTGCCTTTGAAATGTTGGAAGTGGAGTGGCAATAATGGCAGTAATTGGCTGGTCAGGGATGTTATGGTATTGGATAGTTGGGGTTCCGCTAGTTGTGGCATCCATCATGGGCACTGCCAAATCTTATGCAGTGCCCAAACTTTGCAGAAGAAAGATCTAAACTGTTCTGGGAATTATGGAAAATATGTGCAAATTTATTACTACATTTCATTCATTAATTTCTCTGTTTCTCTAAATTTATAGTAGCAACTCTTACAAAAAAGTATGTACCTCAAAAATATAACTGACTAGCAAATCTCAGGTCTCAAACCTACAAACAAAAACAGACTTACATAAACCCATTATGTGACACTCACAAAAAAGGGAGAAAAACTGAATTATATGACCAACTGTCTCCATTTATTGTGACATGATCAATTATGATTTATGCTTCAATCATCACAAGGCATGCATTTAGATTTTAGACACAGAAAATCATGAACCTCCTATGAAAGAGGAGGAACAACAAGACCAAAATAATAAAAAAAAAAAGTAACAAATACCAGATAGAAAAAAAAAAAATCAGAGTCAGAGAAGGAAATCCACACCGATTGTTGTATAAAACGCTTGATTTAGATGTTAGATGACCCAGATGAAGAAAAAAACATGCAAAAAGAGAAAGCAAACAGAATATTTGAAGGTGAATCCAAAGATAAAAACTTTGAGGGGAAGTATGGTACTCATTTCCCCAAACGGTGGGATATTCCAAAACAAAAAAGAAAGGAATTTTGCCAATTTTTTTAATCCAAGTTAAAAATCTCTATTCACGTGAAGTCATCGTAATTCATCGAAGTAAGATCACCCCAATCAAAAGGAATAATCGACCAAGCAAAATCATCTTCCATGGCCAAACACCCAGAAACAGGGGCTTGTAAATGGAACCGCTTTTGCAACCAATTATTCAAGGGTAGGTGGAAAAAACATTTTTTTATAATATATTTTGCTTTTGTATTTTGGGTGTGACTTTCCCAGATCGTAGAATTATCAGTTTAATCCAATTCAACAAGTACACTTGCTGAATACGCAACCAGAAAAAAAAAAAGGTAAAAGAAAAAACAGGGGATTCAGGGGAAGGAAGAATAAAATCACATGATCAACAAGTTTCCGATCAGTGACATTATGATCATCACAGATCGAATGAATAAAAACATGGAAAAGGGTGATTACGTATCGCAGACATCCAGGATTCCTGAAATTCAATCTGCAACGGTGGAGGAGAATCTCACGGGAATGAAATTTTTCCACGTTTTTGTGAGAGCCAACTTTGGGATCAAACAAAGGTAGACAGAGATGGGTTTCTGATCGGTTAACGTTGGACAGTGTCTGGTGGGGTGCTTGTAAGGCTAGGAGGTAGAGAGAGAGAGAGAGAGTTTGTTGAGAGAGTGAATGAATGATTTTTTAGCTTTTATCTTCTTCTCCTGTGTTATATATGCTTTCTTTCTCTCTTTTTTTTTTTTTTTTTATATATATTTATATATGATGAAGTGGTGGTGATGTGTCGCTTTGACGATGAAGCAGGAAATGCTATGCGTCCTAATCTTTTTAGGTTTTGTTAATTAGTGTTTCCTAATCTTTTTAGGTTTTGTTAATTAGTGTTCCTGTGAGGTTGATTAAATTTTTTAAAAATATTTAATATAAAAATTATAACAGCGAATAAAAATATTATAAAAATTATTTTTATTTAAATTTTTTAATTCATATTCTAAAGATATTAATTAATATTTCTTATATTTATATTAGTGTGGGCATCTTACACGTAAGCTAACTCTTTTAGTTTTCCTATGCCATAACCCTGGTTCAACCCAACTTCAAGCCAGGTTTGGTAAACTCTAAATATATTTTTGGCATTTTTCTAATAAATAAATAATCATCTTATACATGTCCCATCTCTCAACTCTACTTGTTTCTATATTATAAATTAAAAAAATTAATTTATACGATCATAAATAAATATTATGTTATATAAATAAAGTTTATAATACATAAATACACTTGAATATACAAATATATCTCCTTATATATATATATATATGTAAATATTTAAGTATCTCTTTGAATAATTGTTGATAAAATTGATTTTAGTTAAAATTGATATTGAAGTGATATGATTTATATTTGAATATTTTATTATAAAATTAAATTAAGAATAAAATTTAATAAAAAAGGTTAAATCTAAAAACTATTCAAAATTACTTGAATTTATAATCAATTATGAACTTAAAATTAATTATAAACTTTTTTCTAACAAAAAAATAAAACAAGTAAAAATATTATTAAAATTAATTATAAATCTAAAATCAATTCTAGAACCTAAACCAAATATGTACTAAGTTTATTGTACGCTCTCATAACACCACTCTCTTCACAACGTTTCTTATTTGAATATTTCTCCTATCAATGTGGTGAACTTCACTTTCCTTAAATGAGTCTGATATATTATATTTTTAATATCAACTTAACTGTTTAACAAGTGGTAACCGAATATTAAAAATCAATTCCAAATATTTTACAATTCAAATACCTCCTAGAGATTTGATTCCATGATATTTATATTAATTGAATAGTTTAACTTAATTTCTTATCTCTTTCAATCTATTATTTAAAAAAATAGTTCTAATTTTAATTTGAATGTTTTAAAAAAAATCAACAATTAATAATAACAATATATGACGGAAGAGTGTAGTTATTTGTCAATAATTTTAAAATAATTTTTTATTTAACAACAAGCACAAAAAAAATACTTCTCATTTTATTTGTCAATAATTTGAGATGATATAGCAAAATTCATTTTATTCATTTGCTTTATCGTTTGTGCTAAATAAATAGATAAAACTTTCCAAAAAAATATAAATAAATAGATAAAAAAAAAATACACTGCACAGGTTTAAAAAAGACACCGCATAGAGTTTGAGGAATTGAATGGTTGTCGAATGAAGCATATTATTCAATTCAAATGTTAAATCATTGATTGTAGGAATTATTTATTTTCAGTATAATAAGCGGCTAAAATTATTAAGAGTGCTTGCCTGTTAAATCAAGTCAGTTTAGAGAATAAAGTCATTCAATTTTTATTCATTTCTTATTTTTATCATTTTGACACTTTTTTTAAAGATGCGAAAGTAAAAAACAAAAAACAGAAAGAAGGAATAAATAAAAGAATAGACATGCCTGATAAACAAATTTCTTAGGACATCAAACATTAATATATGTTTCAGGCTAAGAGGACAAATATCCAAAATAAGAAGATGATCATTTTTCACAGCTTTTCTTTATACGAGCCAATCAACCCAAGTGTTTTTTTCATGAAGGGAGTGTCTGAACTTGAGCTTCCAGTGAAGGTGGAGGAAGCTTCTAATCTTTTGAATAAGAGTATAGAGGATATGAAAAGGAATGACTCTATCTGTGATGAGTTAAAGAGCCACTTTTGAATCTGATTCACAAGTTAGATGGTGAGATCTTTCAAGCCAAGCAACACTAATGCCATGGTATATAACTTGATGTTCTGCATTTGTGTTGGATGAAATTCCACATGATTCATAAAAGCCCACGATCCAATGACCATGATTGTCACAAATAAGACCACCAAATCCTGCCTTGCCCTGATTACCAAAAGAGCACCCATCCAAGTTGAGTTTGTGCTCTCCCGGTTGAGGTGGTTGCCACTGGATGAGCCTCTGTTGTTGCTGACTAATATTCCTACTGCAGGTCTTGATAACTATTTTCGAGTAAATTAAGGATCTGGTTCATCACTAATACGACACTAATGACATGATCCGAAAAGACTTCTTTGTTCCTTGCCTTCCAAATGTGCCAACAAGAAATAACAGAAAGAACTCCATGGTCCGCCAAACAGTTCCTCTGAAGCCAAGTTGAGCTATTATCATCTAAAGCATGAACTTGAACATCGAGCTGAAGAGGATTCCAAATCCTAGCAGCCTTTGGGAAATGAAGAAGAAGATGTAGGATAAACTCATGCAAATAACCACACATGCAACAAGAGCATTCATTGACAATATGCCTGTTAGTGCGAAAAAGATTCGTTGGGAGACTTTAATGATTATTCAACCAAAGAACGTGTTTAATATTTTTTGGGAGCCTAAGAGCTCACACCCAAGAATCCCTCCTTGTGGAGCTAGCAGTGGATTGGTAAGCTTGGGTTAGCCAACGGAATGCATAAGAGGTTGTGTAAGCACCATCAGAGGAATAGAACACTACTAGGTATATTTAATCATGAGACTCGTGATCTTATTTCTTCTTCTTCTTATCACGGTCTGAGCATGAAAGAATCTTGTATATCTTTACCTCAAGAATCTTGTATGTGTCCATTCGAAATTTCTTCGAAGGGCATGCTGGACTTGATTCCGCTGATGGACTCATATATCTTTACCCCTTGCTTTTTAGTCATAATATTGACCCCTTGATCTTTGGCGGAGTCTTCATTAGACTGCGAAACCTGTGGATTTGTATTTGATGTGGTTGATTTCTTTCCTTTTGAGGATTTCTTTTTTGATGTTCCAATAGCTGCGTTCTCTAGGAGTTTCCATATGGAAACCTCATTATCATTGCGGGCCACAAGTTGAGCAGATGCGGTGCAATCCTTCATATATAGTCCACCTTATACCAGTGGTCACACAACCAAACCCTTTATACAACTGGCTTATTCAATTCTATTTCAACTCAAACCCTTGTGAATCGTCCTTTTCTCACGTCCAGTGTATTTGAATAAACCTTTATCGGTCTCTCCCTATAGTAGTAGCAAAAGCCAGAAAAATACTCGTTAAAGGACCAAGTTTGCACCGTAGGTAGTGATCAAAAAGCATCCAAGGCCCTTCCTCCATAACCCTTCTTCTGTCTTCATCGATGTCGAACTTGACCAAAAAGAAGTCATGACTGAGATCCATCATGTCAAAACCTGCTTTCAACTTTCCACAGCCTGGAGAGTCTGTCTTTCATCGTGAGATATCTTATCCTCTTCCCCAACAGCTTCACCATTAGGGCATCCTATCTTCCACGATGCGCAAAGTCCTTCAAAGATTGAATCTTCATAGGAATGTCATCCTCATATACGATCTTGGCCAAACTTTCTTTCAACAAATCAGTTTTTTTCCTCACAGGAGGCTTCTCTTTATTGTCCATAACCTTTTCCCGGAATGAGATCTTCATAGGATGGTTGCCGTTTCCCCCTCCGTTGTCCATAGGCTTGTTACCCATGCTCACGTCGCCCATTGTGCTCCCAGAGAAAACAAAACCTGAACCCATATTTTTCATTTTGGCACTTTCACTATAAACTATCTACATTTTTTTTAGTTAAGAATATAAATAACGGTGATGATTCAGGAGTTATTTTTATGATTGAGAGATAATTTTCAAAATCAGTTTAAAAATAATTACAGTCCAAAAAATGTGTATACTAAATATAGATTTTTTTTATTAGTATAAATAAGATAGAAAATGGTATTTTTTTTATTCATAAATAGGAATTGATATACTAGTTAAATAAGAGTAAGAAAAGATAAAAGTATATGATAAACCCATATAATGTATAATATTTTATCTTTGATGTATAGAAGAAAAATTGTTAAATAATATATATCATTATATTTTGTGTTTAATTAAAATTGATAGAATATAATATAAAATATGAGTGAATCGTTAATTGAGTATTAAAATTGTAATAATAAATTAAATTAGTGTTTGAAATTAATAAAATAGAAAACAAAATCTAAAATTATAAATTAATAGTCAATTTAATCTCTCAAATTTTAATAATAAAGATCAAATTGGTTCTCTAAATATATTTTTTGACAACAACTTTTTGATCGTCAAAATTTTAAAAATGATAATATCTCACATTATAAATCATCAATCATTTAGTCTTTTTGCTAGAAATTAATGTCATCTAATATTGTCATTCAATCAAACAACACATTCAGAATACTTATGCTGTGATAGACCTAAAGTCCGATTCCAATCATTACTCTAGCAAAAACTCAGAAAACAAAACATTTTGACTTGTCCATTTAAGTAAATTAAAGATTGGACAAGGTGAATAGATTCAATTTTGTTGACTCCAGAGGGATGAAAGTCAGAAAATAGTCTTAGACTAGAGCCATTTCAGAATTCTATTTCAGGGCGACTTATTTGCATCAAATACTAATCCCTTTGTAACTTTTTTTAAATGCATCATTTTTTTTTAAAGAAATGTTTGGTTTGTTAAAGACGAAATTGAATCCATTATATCTCCTTTAAATGCACCGGTATGAAATCAAATAATACAGCACCTAAGCTGTTTTAAAATTGGTAACTGTTAATATGCACAAACATGTTAATCGCCTTTTATATGTGTATCTGACAGAAACTGAATGGATGAGATCATGAGACAGTGAGACACAATGACATTGATATATTTGGTTTGACATGGGGTGGGAGAAGTAAAATTAACAGAGACTACTGTAATTTTACTCATATACGGTTTACACCAAAAAGAAAAACAATCTTGGACTATCATTGACATAATTAAATTTGCACCGTTCCTTCTAACCTTTCATTTTTGCAATTAATGTGTATATGTATATTTCCCCTCCCGGTTATTCTTGAAGCCTCAAGGAACACATAATTTTCTCAAATTCCAAGAGTAGTGCATGAACGAAAGTTCCACTTTCCTGTTGTTCTTTATTTCTTAAACAAAAGAAATTGTTTAGCCCCTCAATGTTAGAAAAAAAAAAAAAGAAAAAAAAAGAGGGTAATTTATCATGGCCAAAAGACCCACTGTTGAAATTATAGCAGGTAGCGGGTCACTACTTCAGGACTAAGAATATCATCTATAGCTTTTTCCTCAGGCATGCCTCATGGTGTGGTGTAATTTGCTGGCTAAAGCGTGACAAAGAAATCTTACATGTATGTACACACACGCACTATGAGTACTAAATGTCCCTGTAATTTTCCTTTTGCTGGCACTTTCATTCACGTCCAAAGGACCTAGCTAGGTAGAAAATAAACATGCACGCTGGTTAAGTTGCTCAATAATGACAGCATGTCTCTTAGGTGTTGTCAGTTGTCATGAATCATGATTATTTCAAGAATTTAACAATTATGCAGTAAAACATTTTACATCATCACTTAAATAGAAATCACTAGTAATATATAATTCTAAAATAATTATAAAAATTAACAAATTCATTATATATAATGAATTGTAATTGAATGATAATATATAATTATTTCACACGCATAACCTATTTTTTATGAATTTAAATAATAAATATTATGGTTTCTGAAAACTAACCACAGCAAAGTAACAGAGAAATTTGGTAGAATAGTACTAGCCACACGCACATAAATCAGTTAAGTGTTCAGCTGTACAAAAACTAAAAAACACTGCTTTTTGGCCACGGTGAAGATTGAGAACTGTAATTTAATTTACACTTTTTTAAGGGAAATAAAAAGGCTTAGATATGATTTCGGCCAGTTACTTGCTTTTGCGAATCTTGGTCTCCCACATCTTTAATTAAATGCACGCTTTAGCATCTTCACCATTCATATTTCGGTGCTTTAATTTGTGAAAAAGATTAGTTAGTTGAGGTATGGTCAAAGTTGACCTTTCTATCACCTTTGGATATCTCAGATTCAATGGCGTTAAATACAATAATCACAAAATCATTTGATTGGGAAAACTGAGGAAGAAAAAAAAACCCAGCTTTTTAAGGTATTTAGCGACCCAATTGAATGAGTAAAATTATTTTGTTTACAATTTTATCATTTAAATTTAGATTTTTTGTCAGATGCATTTTGATTTTATCTTTGAGAAATATTTTAAGATAGTGTTTATAGTGTTTTTTTTTATTAGTTTGAAAAGTTTATTTAACTATATTAGTAGGGTGTGTAGTTCATATATAAGCTAATTGAAAACATATAAATTAGAGTTGAAAAATATAAAAGTTTGTAAGGTAGTTGATTAAATAGAAAATATTGGTGAGATTACTTAATAAGTTAATTAAATAATATAAAATGGTATATTTTATTATTTAGTAGTATACATCACTTTTAATAATTAATGCATCATCTTAAAGTGAATTGAAGTAACTTTTAAAAATAAGATATAGCACTATTACAGTGTAATTTAATCTATTCCCCTCTCTCTCTCTCTCTCTTACTAGTGAAATAAGACAAAAAAATACAAAGCAATTTTCAGGAAAATGAAAATGTTGACAAAAGAAAGAGATAAAAATACTTTTTACTCGGGTCGTATAAAAAGTAGGGATGGCAAAGTGGGCCAATCCACCCAAAAATAGGCCGGGCTGGCCCAACCCACTAAAAAAGTGGGCCGAGTAGGGTTGGCCCACTTTTACAAAGTGGACTGAAAATACTAGTCCGCCCCACTTTAAAGTGGGTTAGTGGATCAGCGGACCAGCCCACTTAAAAAATAAAAAAAAAATATTTTTTTTAAAAAAAGGTAAAAAAAATTATTAAAAAAATTCAAATGTAATTATTTATACTAAAAATTAATAATGTACTAACTTAATCCTATAACAATAATTTTTAATATAAAATACATGCCTAATATAAGCAAAAGTAATCAAGGAATACATATCTAACAATGGTTTTCAATTAGTTCATAAGTCTTAACAAATTCTTATAAATTTGTTTCACAATGATGCAGACAATCAAAACATATTTGTACATGTAGTATAACTCATTATTTCATTATTAGGTTCCAAATAAAAATGTATTAGGGTTAAGGATCCAAAATCAATCACTTCTTCTTAGTTACTCTTCCTCTAAACCACTCATTTAATTACCTATTAAATATTTTTTTTATTTTTTATTGGTGGGCTGCTGGCCCGGTGGGCTGGCCCGCCCTTGGCCCACATTTGTGTGGACCGGGTTGGCCCGTCCCGTTTAATGAATGTGGGCTCAAAATCTCAACCCGGTCCACATTTTTTTGTGGGCTAAACAGGCCGGCCCGCCGAGCCAGACCCATTTTGCCATCCCTAATAAAAAGAGGTAATAAAAATGGAACATGAACATTGATTCTCAAGTTGCAATAAGTAGCATGTGTGCCAGCTGTTGAAGAAGAAGAAAGGGTGAAGCATTAAATATTTGATACCCTTAAGGTTGAAGAATGCGTGTCAGCCCTGTCCTAGAATCGTGGATCATCTCTGTTCAGTGTATTGTCACTTGTCACCAACAAAGAAACACTACAATCATACATTAATCAAAATCAAACCATATATACCACTTCAGTTCATAAAATAGCATCTTTAATGGAAGGTGTTTCATGAATTTCTAAGGATAAGAAATTATTTTTTAGAAGAAATTTTTAATTGGAGAATATTTATGTAACATGCGAGTGCCTTCACGAAAAATTTAGATTTTTAATATAAGAAACTCTTTCTTATTTTTTTCGAACATCACCAACCATGTAGATTTTTTGAAATTTCTTGTGATTTTTTGCATTGAAGCAAAATTTTGTAGAAGTTTCTTATACGTGACATGATATTGTGAGGACCACAAAAAGTACTGTGGGGACCACAAAAAAATGAGTAAGAGGTTCTAAGAAACCCATATAAGCACTCCCCATTGGAGATGCTCTTACTACTCATGAGTTAAGTGTTGGGTATGAGTCATCCTGTGCCTTTGGAAGATATGCATGAGTTGGGCCCTCGGCGGGGGGTAGGGGGCAACATCCCTAGAACTTTTTTCGTGACCTAGTATTGTTGGTCTTGTGTTTTATTATTTACAGTTTAGGCTGTAGTCCATATTGGATGAATCAGGATAAACTCTGTATTATTTTCTTCTTCCCTTTTCTCCTATCTCGATTGTTGTGTGATTGTTCGGTACCCAACATTAAGGAGGTCAGTAAAGAAAACTGTGTGAACAAAATGTTAAAAAGATGAAAAAATCCTCGAAACCAAATAAATGTAGCCTTGTTGGTAAAAAAACATTACTCATTATAATTATGACATGCTAGGCATGCTCAATCAGTCTCAAATTTGTTTCATCTTCCGCAATCCATCATAGATTCATAGTTGAGACTTGAGACTTAAGATTTTCTTTATTTATTCATAAGGGTGTCTTTCAATCCATTTTATTAAAGATTAATCTCATTTGTGTTGCGTAACTATTACTAGTTTAAAGAAATTTTGCATATGATGAAAATTAAACATAGTTCTCCTACTAAATAGATTATTCTCACATATATGAACATTACTAAACTTTACACTATTACGTTAACCCTTTGAATTACCCATAAGTGGTTTATGCATTACACCGAATCTCCTTCTGGAACGTACTTATTTACATGATCCTATAGTTTATCCTTCAGAATTTTGTACATGCTTATGGACTACACTATTTGTACGAAACACATTTTGCAGCTCATCCTCATTGACCAAGAAGATTTTAATGCTGAAGTGCGCGCACATGTATGCCAATTGCCAACTGCTATACTTTACCAGCTTGTAAAAGACTTTGCTGCTAGCACTGCACGGTGATGCAAATGATACATTGGCATTTGGCAGTTTCTTTGTTAAAATCTAAGATTTCACCAAAAGAATCACGTTTAAAATCACTGAAAGCTATACGTAACTTTTCAAAATCACAGTGTAACGCCCGGCCACTTGCAGGATCAACGACTGCCCCTACATACCAACACAAGACTTTTCAGTGTGCTTTGTCCTCACTCACACACTTCCTGAGAAACTTCCCAGGAGGTCACCCATCCCAAGATTGCTCCAAGTCAAGCACGCTTAACTGTGGAGTTCTTATGTTATGGGCTACCGAAAAGTAGATGCACCTTGTTGGTATAGGTAGTACCTATTAAATCCTTTAAGTTATCCTCAACTGTACAGTCCCATACCTGCACAGCCTCTGGATCCCTCTCGTTCGGGTGTGTATTCGATTCATTCATGTACCCCTCCCGCTGGAAGCCTGCCAGGAGCCGCTCCTTGTCCGTGCCTCACTGCACCGGCGATCACTCCCCGCCCTCGTCAGCGCTCGGGATGTTACACACAGCCAAGATGAAAAAAATTACGATCAAGATATGGAACCAAACATTCACTTAAGGACGCGATAAACAAGGAGGAAGCCCTCTACTTTTAATATATTTCGGTACCAACAACATTGCTCGCATAAACGAAAAATAGCAGAATAAGGAGCGTAGGCATGTGACAAATAAAATGACTAATTGAAATCCAATGACAAATACTGTGTATATTCGTGAGATGCCCGTATGCATGAGTATGTCAATTTAGGCCACACCAACTTGATGTAATTATCATATTATGGTTTCCAAATTGAAAATATAACAGGCGGATAGGGGCATAGGGCAGTTAAACTTTTTAGGATTAAATAAATATGTTTAAAGTCTCTAAATAAACAAATTTGATAATTTACCAGAGATCTTAAATATATTTAAAGCAAATTTTTATTATACGGGATAGATGTCAAGCAGAACATTAGTACAATTCAACAAAACTAATGAAATTGTAGCGCACACGCAACGTCCACCTCAAAAGTGCGTGTGCTGAACACACCATGGGCCACAGTAACAAGGAAAGTGTTGAACAATCCGTCCAATGCGGAGACTTGCGTCAACAAATGAAACATGGCATTCAAAAGCTTCACTTTGCCGAGGCAACGAAACCATGTCTTCGTAAAGCAGCCAAGAATTTCAACGACTTAAAAGCACTAAAATACAATGAGCTTATTACTTTCTAAAAACTCGTGTCTCAAAGAAAATATACCTTAACTTCACGTCAAAAGTATGGCTTGGATAAACTCCCATTAAACCTCATCATTTTACACCGTCTAAATTGGTACAACTGAGCAAGTCAATAGCTAAAAATATCACGAAAAAATATAAAAAGCCCACTATTTAGTCCTGTTACGTGACGATATTTTAAGGAGAGAAAAAAGCATTATATTCTCCGATCACGGTTTCTCCGGGAAATACAGACCCAGGCCTGCATTTATTGAACCATTACAGTGACAAACAAAAATAGTACCAAAGATGACAAGCTGACTATAAAGGGTCTTGTGAAACATCTGTTCTAATGGGAATTCCTCCATCTTTGTCAATGAAAATTGATGAAAAGAGCATAATACAAACTAACACTATAAGGCTGTAAAATCAGCCATCAAATCCAAGCACTCCCTCTGCCAATATAGAAACATTGAATCTCATTCATTCCACCATTTCTGTGGCAATGTAGTGTTTAACCAGGCAGACCCCAAATTGAAAGGGAGGCTGCATTTCCAATATGGCATATAGATGGCAACTGGGCCAGTCAATCTCCAAGCAGATCAATCTGTTTTAGTTAGTCAATCCTTTGTCTCTTCCGCAGGAGGTTGTTTGTTTGTGGTGGTTGTAGTTGTTAATACTTCTCTTGGTTCCTGTAATTGTTCAATTCATGAGGTTATTATTTTTATTCTGATGCTAAAAGAATGGTTCGTCTCAGCACCAGAGAAACAATATAAAGGGGAAAAAAAAAGATAAAAATACAATTATTATCCACTGACTCTATCAAATCATGACTCTATCAAATCATAACTCAAGACTAGCATTATATTGCACACTATAATTTAATGTATTTGAAAATCCAAATATTGATTTTGTGAGTGATCATATATTTTTTATTTATTTTGTTTTGCATAAATACATTTCAAATATATGCTACAAAATCAAATGAGGCAACTTTCTGTTGTTCATTTACTACTCCAGACATAGAGGAAAAAATGCTGAGATTGTTCTTTGAATTTTTTAAATAAAATGATTTGTTCATGGTGCGATGCTGAAGGGCTATGGAGGGAAGTTGAGTAAATATTGGGGAAGAAGTGGGAAAATGCAGAGTTTTCGATTTTTAATTTAAGAAAAAGAGTTTACTTAAATTCCCCTTAAGCGAGGTTGTAGCATTTAAATGAAATCCAGGTTTTTGGTCATTAAATCTTGGTGTACCATGCTAATATACTACAACTAAAAGAGGTTGCTCAGGTTGGAGTATAGTATCAACCTCCTCTTGAATGTATTTTCATTACAATGTAAATTTTATATAGGAATTATTAAAAAATTGAATTTATTGTTTTTAATAAGATTTACATGAAATTCAATCAATAATTACTTGTCAGCCCTTACAGTAATATGCATGTTTGGTTCAATTTTTTTAAAGAAATAATCACTCATTCTAGCATATCCAGGAATGACGCAAATGTATATTTAACAAATAAATATTAGGAAAAATGCCCTATATTCATAAGTGCAATAATACCTTGTCTGAAATTTTCTCGTTTATCTCAACATTGTTGAAATGAGCAGAACCTTCATTATTTTCTGTCTCAGTTGTAGATGTAGGATTCCCATTTCCCTCCAAGTCTTTACTTGATGGATTACCATTTACTACTCCAGATATGGAGGGATCAGTATCTGAAGCCAAAGACTGAGATTTTTCAACAACTAAATCACATCCAGTTTGATTCTCCACTTCAACTGTTTTCTCAAGTGTCTCGTCTACTTTAGTTTCTCTAGCTGCCGCTTCCAAGGCTTTCCTTTTATCTTCTTCTTCTCTTTGTTGTTTCCTTTTTGCCTCTTGCTCTTTTATTAGCTTAAATCTGCAACAGAAACAGGAGTACAATTACAACAGATGAAAATAAACCAAATAGCATATGAAATTAGTGTAACTACCTACAATTACTAACCTTTCACCAGGTTGTGGTCCCTCTGATTTTTTCTCATTTTGTCTGGCTTCTTCCGCTGTTGTGGAATTTAGTTTAGATATTGACTTCTGAACCTGTGTTAGGTCATTCTTCATGATATCATCTGGGACTTCTTGCCTCACAGGATTTTTAGCACCTCCTAACTTTTGAAGCCATACTTGTTGTGCAGTGCTCAATATATTATTTGTTAACCTGCACAGCATAAACATAACAGGTAAATATAGATAGATAAGGTTAAATAAACAAAACCAACTGTAAGCTTTACCTATGCTCACCAGTAAAGGCTAAGACCAGAAGGAACTGAGAGAGCAAAGTAACCAATCATTAATGGAAGGAAATTGGTCAAGGCTTGAGAACTTTTCATGTTGGGATCATTAGGCTGAAAGTTGACATGGAAAATGACAAATAACTCAGCTACTAATGTAAACACAAAGATGCACTTTAATGTGTTGACACATAAAGTAACTCAACATATTAGATGAAAAGGTAATCTGGTTAGGTAGCCACACTATGGATACAAAAAGGCCAAAATTAACCCAATATACCAACATATAGTGTTGATTAGATAGCAGCTTGAAATGCATTTTACTTAAAGCTATAATAAAACTCTTATAAAGCACAAGGTTCATGAATAAAATTTAGATTAGAACAGAACCTACATGCATCTGGTTTAATTGTACATTCAACATGACTGACCTGTGATGACTGCATTATTTGGACAGAGATGTACTGAGAGACGACCAGCAACACAGGCAAGACCAGGTAAGCCAATGTATCTGACCATCCGAGGGGAGGGTGACCATCCTGAAGACAAAGGAGTAAAGGGAAACAACATTAAAACAAAATTCACATTTAAATCCACCTAGAATCCGCAATAAATCACCAACAATGTGAGCCAATACCAAAATAATATATGGCAAATTTCATACAATAATCTAGATCAATGAAAGCGAATCAAAATTCTAAAAGTATCTGTCCCACTTGACAAACTGAACATAAACATTCATTCAATTGTTACACAGCTATCCTGCCCTTTCTCATTGTGTAACCCACACTAGTGGACCAATACACACACACACACACACACACACACACACACCAGCTTATACTCAGATATATGCCACAGTTTGCTTTGAGAATATTTTCACAAGCATATATTTTACCTAACACACCCTCTGAAGTCGGGAATGCATTCAACTTTGGTAAATATAAGATTGTGATTTGTGCACCCCCAAAGGTGGAGGCTTCCCTATGATCTGGGTAACTTGTGACAGACAAAGAAATTTTCTTATATAAGAGAGGGCACCAAAATTGGAACAATGGAGAGTTAAGCATTCTCCTATTATAAACGATGAAAATAATATCAAGTTGCCAACAGCATAACCTTTAAAAAAATGGCAAAACAGAAAACCACAAAATTACAAAATTAATATCTATAACATTTGAAAGTTTACTTCCTATGAGAGATACTCACCACAAAAGGAAAAAGCCAAGAGATACCACTGCCATTCTGACGAGCTGCAACTGTAGTTGGACCAGCAAGGGAAGGTATCCAGAAGAAGCCTTCAGTAAGGAGCCCCTTTGTATGTCAGACAAGAACATAACATTAGCCATGGAAGATAAGAGTCATATATACCCCAAAAAATGGCATAGTTAACGATCAAATATCCAATCAACATCACAAGCTGCATACCTCATCTGCCACACTTGAAAGGGCTCGATATAGCCCAATCCACACTGGTATTGTTGCCAGTGTAGGCAGGCATCCTAGGAAAAAATAAAGACATATTAACAAGAATTACCAACTTCATGTTTAAAAAATCAGATAATGCTTATAGTTTCATAGAATAGCCAAAGAAAAATTAGGAGAAAAATTATGGAAATAACTTAGAAAACAACAAGACTTGTGATATAAAAGCTTTGGAAGGTACCATCCTCAAAGCCAAAAGAAATATCAATAAACCATTTGCAACAAAGGCAATAATGGAATGAATACCTGCTAGAGGATTAATGTTGGCTAGTTTATACAACCGAGCAGTTTCAAGTTGAATTCTCTCCTGCAAGAAGACAATATATAAATCTTCACATTTGAACTATTTTATAGAATTCCATTCGTTAGAGGTTGCAGAGTCAAAATGTTTGGAATCCTCAAAAGTAGCAAATTATTTGATTAGATTTCTAAATAAAAAAATCTATGATAGAACCCTATTATAAAAAACGGGATTTGAACTGATTTAAATTTTAAAATCAAATCCTATGATTGGAACTCATAAAAATGAAATTGATTTTTATTTTATTAAAAAGAATATTCAGTAAGGGTAAAATGAATCAATTCTCACAAATCCTGCTCAATTTGATAGGATTCGTAAAAAATCAAAAGAGATCCATGGATTTTAAAAATCAAATCAAGGATGAAAGTCATTCTTCTATGGTTAAAGTTTCCAGGCAATATCTAAATATTTACCCAATGGTAGTTCCTGCAGTAGTTTAATTGTTATAAAAAGAGATTTTATTGGAGAAAGTAACACTTAAAATACCTGATCACCAGCATAACGTTGCTGGATGGCCTTTACTTGAGGTTGCAAAGTTCGCATAGCTAAGGAAGATTCTACCTGAGAATGATCACTCAGAATTTTATGTAACTGAATCATGATGAATATGATAAATGGAAGAATATTCTATCTATTACCAAGCTTTTTAATGTCAAAGGCAATAATAGTTAGTTAACAATGATAAATGTGAGGGCGAGCCCTGGCACAGTGGTAAAGTTGTGTCTTTGTGACTTGTTGGTCATGGGTTCGAATTCGAAAACAGCCTCTTTGCAAGGGTAAGGCTGGGTACAATATCCCTTACCCTTGCCTGCGCATAGCGTGGAGCCTCCGGGCAATAGGGTACGTAGTTTTTTTTTTTAGTTTAACAATGATATATGTATGAGATTCAAAAGATCACGGCCTGTACTGATGATTTTCAACATATTTCAACAACTGCATAGTTACTGATGATTTTCAACATATTTCAACAAAAACATAGTTATTGATGATTTTCAACATATTTCGACAACTACATAGTACATAACTACATACAAACCTGTTTTTTGGTTAATGGAAAAGTGGCAGCTTTTACAAGAATCGTGAGCAGTATAATTGCAAAACCATAAGCATACGGGACATGCAAAGCAGAAAGCCCATCCTTGAGTACCTGAAAAATGTAAATTACTTCCCCTCAGAATTACTGAAACAGTATGTAAACGCAAAAGTAGACCCATATGTACTTATAAAAGTACAATTTTGAATCAAAATAGCTATCTAATTCACACATAACAATAATCACAAGCAATGTTATATCCTCCTGTTAATCATCCTAATACTCTATAAGAATAATACTTCACGCATAACTGATAACAATAAACTGCAACTTTCTTTGATTAAGTTTGTCAAGTTAGAAGTCTTCAAAGCAGTAGTTCAAACAGTAAAATTATACAAGGTGAAATTTGACCGGAATAAATTACTTCATTACTAAGCAAAATTGTGCATGTTTGGTTTGCAGTTGAAAATGTTGCAGTGCACATTCCAATGTAAGTCCAACGAATAAAAGTAAAATGAACGCAAGAGCAAGAGTCCTGATCCTTTTGGCAGAATTACTTTTGCCTCAGATACGTAATTTTGCAACTGAAAACCAAACATGCTCGTTATCATCATCACAACTTCAAAGTCCTTTCTGGGGCAACTAGACCTAGTACGTGAAATTAAATTGCTAGAATCAAAGTGGAAATAATGATATTTCGCATTTCTCAGCTACAACAGCAAATACCACTAACCAACCGCACTGGAACCCTATCCTACCTACAACTAACAATAATTGCACACTGTAGAGAGCCATAATCTTATTCCACTTTTCCATTCTATGATTCTAATTACATTCTCTTCAAACACAGAATCACAAGCTCCGTCCAGTGCGATGATATATTGATAATTCAAATTGCAGTTTCGATTTCACACATCAAGAAAACCAAATCAAATCGAAGAGTTCGGAGCTTGAGGGAGCAATACCTTGAGAACCGTCTCCATGTAATTGGCAATTCCGGAAAGCCAATCGTTGCTCTGTTTGGCGGTGGAGGAAGCCGCAACCGTATCCGAAGAAGAAGAAACGGCGGCATCGGCAATCGTGTAAAGAAGTCCCTCCGCTCGGCCGAACAGTTCTCTGAGAACGCCTTCAGCTTCGTCCGGCTCGGGAAAGAAACCGGGTTTGAATCCGAACCGGGCGACGGTAAGCGAACCGCGAAGAAACTGTCTAGTGGTCGAACCGGAGAAAGCGTGGGAGTGAGGTCGGTGCGGGAGGTGGCTCGTGCTCCGGTTTCCCAACAACGGACCATAGACTATGTTCGGCGCGCAAGGTAACAGAGCTGCCATGATATTCGGTTCGCAACGAACCGGACGGTTCAAAGAAAGAAATAAAAGAAACAAAGTAATCCCCGGTTCGGTTGAAAGTAGATAGCACCAGCAGCAGCAGGTTTTTGAATAATGAATATACTATGAGCTATATGTAGTGGAAATGGAGCAACGCAACGCAACGCAAATGCGTTATGCGAAAGAGATTGTGGTGATATTGTTGGAGCGCAAAGCGTGGGGGGTTCCTCTCCTCCTTTCTTGGGTTTTAGAAATTCAAAGGGCCCACCAATATCATATTTAACAAATATAAAAATAAAATATCACCACTCTAGAAACTAGAAAGAGTGTAATATATTGTTACTGTAAAAAAAAAAAAATCTATGCTGTTAATTAATTAAAACTATTATTAAAAAGATAATTATTATAAAAATTAATATATACTATATACATGAATTTATAATTAAAAACAGTATAAAATAATTACACTAATCCTAGTATTTTCTACTTCTGTTTTTGGTCAACTCTCCTAACTAGGTTTCATCATGCTTTCTTAATTTCACGTGATCATTTTTTTTCAAACTATATGATTGATGTACGTCGGCACCGAACATATTATCACCTTTGTAACGTGACAAAACCACTCTAAAAATCTAATCTCGTTATATACAGAAGAAAAAAAATACTCCATCGGAGTCAAAAGTCAAGACATTATTAGACTGTTTGACTTGAGCCCGTCAATGATTTGGGCTTGCGTTCGTGGTTTCTATGTGAACTGAGCTAAGCCCAACTAAACACATATTATTACATGCTTGCAGGCTAAACGGTAAGTCATCCCAAGCAAATCACTATTTTTGTCTACAGCATTCTCATCAGTTCTTAAAATTAAGACAATTTTAAATAGATCTTTAAGATTTTAATTATTTCATCTAAATCTTTGAATTTAACTACTTATTATCATGTTAATTCCTAAATATATCACTTAAATCACTTTTTTTTTTTTGGATTAATGTGATTGAGAAATTATTAAAATGGTAGTTTACTTGAATCCTTGCATATATATTTTAACAAGTCTCCCGAGCATTAGCAAGACATTACATTGGTATATATTATTGCATTTGTGTAAGTATGTGAAGTGATAAGAGACATAGGAACATGAGGTCCAAATCTCACAAATGACAATCTTATTAGGATAAGAGTAGAATCCAGATATCACAATCTTATTGGACCAAATTTCTCCACTTCATTTCTCATCTATATTCTTCCAAAGTGTAGTCAATAGACGTGCCAAGTTCCCCTGTATTCTCTTTGCCTCGACACTCTGCGTTCAAGTTCCATAATGGCAGCAACCATAGCAACAACAATGGCTATGATCAACTCAAAGTGCGTCAACACAACAGGGCCATCACACAAGTTGCACAACCCCAAGCTCCAACCTTCAAAACCCACCCTCTCCCTCTTCTCCCTTCAGAACCTCCCAAAGGGCCTAACCTCCAACGTCTCAACTTCCATAGCAGGCACTGCCATCGCGGGCGCAATATTCTCCTCACTCGCAAACTGCGACGCAGCCTTGGCTGCATCACAAATCGCTGAAATAGCCGAAGGTGATAACCGCGGGCTAGCATTGTTGTTGCCGTTGATTCCCGCCATAGCGTGGGTGCTGTTCAACATTCTGCAGCCAGCACTGAACCAACTGAACCGTATGCGTAGCAGCAAGGGGGTCATCGTTGGGCTCGGGCTAGGGCTCGGTGCATCGGGCATGATGTCCAGCCCAGAAGCATCGGCTAGTGAGATTGCTATGATTGCTGATGCTGCTGCCAGTGACAACAGGGGACAGCTTCTGCTGTTTGTGGTTACACCAGTGATTGTTTGGGTTCTGTACAACATTTTGCAACCAGCACTCAACCAGCTTAACAGAATGAGATCCGAGTAGTGACTTTGCTATGCTAATGCTAAGGGAATGGAATTTTGTGCACCCGATTCGTTCCAATGCTTTTTTTCTTTTACTACTTCCTGCTTGTAACTTATATCTTTTGCTCTCTCTCTCTCTCTCTTAATAATATAAAACTGTTTCAAGTTTCATTGTGGTAAGTAGAAAAAATATGACAGAAAAGAAAACTCTACTAAAGGTTACCAGTCACGTTTTTCAACAAAGACAACAGAATTGAAAGATACTTCACACTACGTATATAAGTAATTTAAGTGTCAAATATAAATTGTTTAGTAATATATCACATTGTAAAATATAAACTGATTGGTAAACACTCCTACACGGTAAAATATAAATCTACAAAGTAATAGGGGAACAAACAGAGATAGAGAGCACCGTAAAGACACAAAAATGAACAAAAATACCACTGTTGTGGTTACGTGTCCTTTTTCCTTTCTTCTGCTGAAATGTGTGATTACTCGGCCAGGCTGTCTGGAACAAATTCGGGCTGGCTTTGAGTCTCTTCCAAAAGAGAGGCTGTTCTGGCCTTCTTAAACCTGCTTGAGCTTCTAAGAACATCATCGATTGACATCCCTGACAAGCTGACCAAAGAACGATTTCAGAACTCACCTACTGCTATGTCAAATATGTAACATAATACATGAATGATCATGAAACATAAAAGAAAAGCCCCAAAAAACTAGTGTTTTCTGTATTGATGTTATGAAAGAATGGGAGTTTAAAACCGGCTAAAGACAAAAATAAGTAGATGAAAATCTTTTCACACGGATTCATGTTATTTGGAGGATAGAGCAACAAATCATGGCCCATGATGCAAGAGAACAAGGTAATTAGTTTGCATCTCCCCCACAAGGGTGGATGTGAATGGCCCAATTAACTATGAATAAACCACCCATCTGAAAGATTACACATTCTAATTGAGTGATCAGCTCTTATCGTTTAAACACATTTATACAATAGACTTAAACAAAATGACCAATTTATTTTTAAAGATATACTACAGCTCTAATTTTCGTTACTCATGTAAATTGCCAAAAACAAATATAGGGCCAAAAGAAAATACTCACGGTAATTCTAGCTATGTTCTGTTTCTATGTGAAAAATACAGTTATTGGTCAGCATTCAGCAGAAATGCAATTCATTAACTTACCTTGCTTTTACGGAACTTCTTGCACCATTTTCCTGACTTCTCCCACCATATGAAACTGATAAAAAAAATGAAACAAATTGATTCCAAATTGGTAGCATCACCATTTTTATGAAGAAACAAGATAAACTGAACATTCCATATGTAAATCTTTAATTCAAGCTTGTCATCAATTCCAACATCAAAATTAAAAAACGCATAACAAGATACATATTCTAGAGGAAAACAAAAAGGTAAATAACGTGGAACAATGGATATTAATACCATAGATTTAACAAATAAGAATAACAGTTGTTATCAGCAATGCACTAAGTACGAAGCAGTTGTCAGAGAAATAGTTTCCACTACCAATCTAGAGGAAAGTGGTGACCTACAAATATACATAAACTGTTCTGACTGCCCGCCTATAATTTCTTGGAATACAAAAGAACAAGCATCAATCAGAATCAGAAAAATCTGAATTATAAACTGTTAGATCCTGCATTGACTAGAAATATAGCCAATGTAGTCCTCATAAGGCTTAGGCAGTCTTCAATTACATGCTAATTTTATGGGGTTGAGTTAAGCTTTAAGTACAAATTCTTAGATGTATCAAAGTTTATCCTAGAATGTTATTAGGTCATCCATATTTGTCTACACTCTAGATTTATATTCCTAGGCAGCAGAGAAGTGTTGTTATTGATTGGGTCACTCACATTTCTCCACACTCAGATGTCCAATCCTGGATGAGAGGGAGTGTGTTGAGATCCCTCATCAGCTAGAGATATGATCAATGTAGTCCCTATAAGGCTTAAGTTGTACTCACCTTACAAGCCGAATTTGTAGAGTTGAGTTAAGCTCTAAATCCAGATTTCAAGACTAATGATTGTTCATTCATCTTCCAACACTAACAAAGAAATAACTTGAAAACATATAATATTCTCAAAATTAGCAGGGAACAAGCAAGCTTTCCATCTCTACTTCAGAAATTACAACATTTTCAACCATGATCAGTATGATCATGAAGAATATTTCCAGATATCAGAAAGGGAAAAAAAAAAAAAAAAAAAAAAAAAAAAAAAAAAAAAAAAA
>PYAF01003302.1:5829971-5861523 GCA_007407185.1 Glycine tomentella
TTAAATTTATCCTAATCTAATATTATTCATGTAATGTAATTTATTTATTTAAAATATATTAAAATAACCAAAACAAGACCTTTGACATTACAAAAATTTAAATTTCTTCTTATTTAATACTATTCATGTTATTCTTTTTTATTTTAAATTATAATAAACAAACAATAAATTAAAAAGTCTCGTTATTCTTTTAATGCTCTTATTTAGAAGAAGTTTTTGGTTTATAGCAGAATATATAGATAGATTTAAATACAAGAGTTTTGGATTAATAATTTTAACTAGACAAAAGCACATTTATTTAGTTTAATTTCCTAAATACAAGATAATCTAACTCAATTGGTTAAAAAATGTGAATAAGTTGTTTTAAAACATCTATTACCTATTTTGATTTCTATGGATATAAAAAAAAAAAAGTGAATTAAACAAATTTAATTCACGCTGTGATCAATCATTTATTCAGTTTAATTTCCTGCTCAAAATTTTCACTTGAACCACAAAGGCTTCCTAAAGGCTCAGAATAAGAGAAAAGGAAGGAATGACACCAGAGAAAACCGGGTTAAGCGATATGCCAATAAATCATATCAGTTCAACACACTGCTAAAACAGTGAACAGAAACACCCAAAACGGGTGAGTAAAAAGAATATGCCACACAACTGATACCAACACAAAAGAGTAACAACAGTATGATGAAAATCAGGAACGCAGCAGGAACTTGGAATCCTTGATCAGGTAACAATCTGCATATGTATGAGATGAGTAGAGCATCTATTTGCCTACATAGCAGAACCAAGTATCCTTTTATTCCTTCTTCATGGAATCTTTGCGCTGTCCCCTCTTTCGAATACCCAAGCAAAACCACAGGCGCCAAGCATCAACGACAAACTCAGGCAATGAGCATGCCACAGCCCAAAGAAGAGTATGTGGCCAGTATGGTGTGCAACGAGGCTCATAGCCTATCCATTTCACACCTGCTTTGGCATAGCCATCTGTTGATGGAACAAAGAATGAAGATTTCCTGATTGATGCCATCTTGGTTGCCACATATAATGGAACCTGCATTAGGAAAATCCCAATCAGAAATGACAAAAAATCATAGCAAGTATAGTCAACTTTAACAGCAAACCAATCTATTTCCAAATAGTCAACTCTTTCGTACACAGATTATTTAGGTGGACAGTTTTCCAACTGCAGAAGAAAACCAAAACATTGACCGGACAAACTTGGTATACAAGAACAAAATACAACGGTACCCCCTGAAAAAAAACAAAATAGGATGCCACACCATACCACCCACGTAACATTAAAGCAAAGCATCAAAATAAGCTAAAGAGAAAAAAACAAGTGCAATTGCTACCACCTACCTATGGCAATGGTTGAAAAAAATTACACATAGATACAAACACACGGACTAGAATTCTTATCATGAACAAATTGTACAGAAATATCAGTATTAAACAGAATCACAACATATCTTCCAACTTTCATCAAGATTTATAATCATCTGCCTTAACTTAAAAAGTATAGAGTAAAGGGGATTCTGTTCCGTTCAGTTTTGTCTATGGTTTATATAAGTATAAAAAAAAATTATAACGTAAAGATTTGTGCTTCACCAAATTAAATAAAAGTTCTGCAGTACGATAATAGTTCCAGCCTGCTAAAGCCCATAATAATGAAAAAGGCAACTGTCTAAAGGAGGTCTAGTTCAGTTGATTAAACAAAGTGTGTGAGTTATTGTAAACCACATGACATTCTCTTCAATTCTCACGGACAAAAAAAAAAAAAAAATGAAAAAGGCAACTCCACCAAGGCTTATCCTCTCTTTTCATCAGCCTAAAACACCAATTGACTTAGATTGAAGAGGGTTTTATAAAAATAAAAATAAAATGGTTAGTGACAGCAATTTCAGCCGTAACGTAAAGATTTTTGGGTCTCCCATGGCCGTATTAGCGGATGTCCATAATTTCTACAATATTAACAAAGGTTTTAAAAAACAGTCCATGATTGCAATTTCAACTGCAAAAACCAAAGTTTTTGGGTCTCCTTTGCAAGATTGCCTCAGTAGCATAACCACAGTTGTAGTCACATCGACTGCAGTCTGCAATTTCCCGCGATATCAAGCACCGTGACGAAATCGCAACCGTAATTTAAAACCTTTATATTAAGAATTACAACAAAAACCACGACCACAACCACAATTTAAAATACTTGAAAACTAGAGCTATTCAGCTCGAATACAGATCAATACCGAAACTAAATGGCTGAAACTTGATATGTGGAATTAAGAAGAAAAAAGGGGAAAAATGATACTTTCTATCCAAAAAAAGAGTGCTACGCAAGCAAGAAGCTAACTACTCAAAAGAACAGCATAATACCTGACACTGAACGTCAATTCCACTCTTCTTGTATTCAACATATAGACATCTCGAAAACTGATCGATGTACCTGAAACAAGGGAGCACAAAAAACCTCAACAAACAACAACACATATCACAAAGAGGAAACACAATAACAAGCAATCATCAAAAACTCACGCTTTGGTGGCAGCATAAACAGCATAAAGAGGATCCGAAGGAATAACAATAGCAGCTCCCGAACCAATGTTCACAATCGCACCCTTCTTTCTCTTCAGCATCCCGGGAAGAATAGCTTGCGTTACCTTAGTAGTTCCAACAACGTTAACCTTAATAAGGTTGTTAAGAAGCCCCTCATCCACTTCATGGAAGAATCTCGCGTAAGGGTACGAAACTCCCACATTGTTAACGAGCACTCCAACTTCCAACCCTTGAATCGCTTCGCTGATCTTCTTCACGCCCTCGTCCAGATCCCCGGAGAAATCAACCACGACGGTCTTAACCTCGGTTTTTCCGAACCTCGCCGCGATGGAATCCGACACGTCTTTGAGCTTGTCGGGGTTTCTTCCGACAAGGACGAGGTTCAAGCCCTTGCGAGCGAGCTCGAAGGCGAAGCTCTTTCCAATGCCGTCGGTGGGTCCAGTAACCACGGCCCAAGATCCGTACTTTTTGAGATTCTTCGGTGGTCTGAGGAAATTGACGTAGACCCATCTGAGAACAACGAAAGCCAATTTAAGAATCGTTAACAATCCCACAATAAAGAGAAGCGCGAACCACATGGGTTGGGTCTTGATCCTGGAGATTATGCAGCATTCCATATTGGGAAGTGGGAATGATGAGATAGATACTACTACTGTGATACGAGACGAGAAAGCGGTTTATGAGGAAAATATATATATATATATATATATATATAGAGAGAGAGAGAGAGAGAGAGAGAGAAGTGTGGGTGAGGTAGATGAGCGGAAAACAAGCAGAATTAAGTATAGAAAGGTTGGGGTTGGGGGTATTAGGAGGGGAATTCAATGAAATAGTGGGTGGGCGGAGTCAACAGAAAAACGGGTAGTTTGGGTCTGGCCCGTTTCATTGTACAAGCTGTGGGTCGTTACTTGTGGGACTCACCAATCACTTACAAAGTACTTATATATGTATATATATTCTTATAAGTTACATACTGAGAATTGAAGCACGAGGATTAGACTAAGACTAGAATCAACATGAATTATATACTATACTATTATCATATAATATTATGTTAGATTTTAACTTAACATCAATTAATATCAAGTAAAATTATCCAATAAATATATAAATTGTATCTTAAGAATTGAGAAAAGTGATAGGATTTTCTAATAATTTAATTCTTATCCACTAGACTAACGTTATTTCTATTTCGATTTTTATTCTTGAAATGATAAATATTTTTTTACTTACACATTTTTTATGAGTTTCACTTGTAGTTTTTAAATCATAATTGAGAGTGTATTAAGATGTGTTGTTAATATTTCTTTAGAAAACAATTCATGGATATTTAGGTGTTATGTGACACACTGAGAGAAAGGAAGAAATGTTAATATAATATGTGATATAATATGATAGAAAGACAGATAAAAAGGAATAATGAATATAAGTGAAATGTATAATATATAAGAATGTTCATATTATTTTTTATATAGAAATAAAACAGGAACATGTTCATATATATTTTTTATTGTAATGTGTTGTGAAACAAAAATAGAAAAAAAAAAACGCAATATGTTCATATATATATATATATATATATATATATATATATTTTATTTTATTTGGTTTGGCTAAGTGAATGGCGTAAAACTGTAAATCACGAAAACGGGAGGGTGTTATGTTGTTGTTTCTTTATTCATTAAAGGTATCGTGTTGTAAGTGCATACTATCGTGGCTCCGAAAATAAAAAGTGTATATTGTGAGTCCACACGTTTAATGATGCTGCATGGTGCATAGTACGATGATTGGTCTAAAACTAATGACGGGTTAACGTCCAAAACAGGTAGAATAGTACTAGTACAGTGGACGCAGCCGTATATGTTTTGGTTCTTAGATACGTATTCAATCAACTTCAAAAAAATACTACAAAATTTGCCCAATAACAAGAACCAGTAAAGAACGACCTCATCGCACCGAAAGCAATGCTTCATTTTCACTGTGCACATCTTCTTTCACGTGGAGTTAGTTATAACTTATAATTAGATTAGATTGGATGGTGAAAAATATTAAATTTGAGTCCGTTCCTTTATCTTTTCTTTCACGTGGAGTATTAATTTTAACATTCATGGAACAAAATGAGAAAAATCGAGCATAAAAAGGAAATAGTTCTTCACAAAGGGGTCGTTCTCAAAAGGATCATTTTTGTAGGAGTTTTTAACCGACATTATGTGAAAATTATTAATAAAACTAGTTCTAAATTAAGTGAAAGATCAAATTGACTTAAATTTAAAATATAAAGGATTAGCTTATTTTTTAAAAAAATTACAAAAGATTAAATTAATCTTCTTGACCTCAACGCACTTATATGGGTAGTATGCTGACTTGACGGAGTAGTGACCAGTCCTTGAGTGCATCCAAATTAAAGTGTCTTCGTGGCCAGTATGGTATGTGAAGGACTAAATTAATCTAAAAGTAAATAAAAAAAAAAGAGACAAAAAGTATAATTTGACCAAATTGTTACATATCTGGTTTCAACTAAATGTGTATCATTTACGTACAATATTATAGTATACGTCTTTATATTGATGGATGAAAAGTAAATACTCGTATTTACCTTTATATTTGTGATGATAGCAATTTTAATATTCATTTTTATGCTTATTGGATACTTATTCACACATGTTGCCCACATTTTACTTAAGCTTAAGATCAATAAAAAAATATTAATTAAAAAGATTGGGACAACTTAAAAATTCATATTAAAACATAATAAAACAACATTGACAACGTAATTATTTAGCATAATAATTTTTAAATGAGCTAAATTACAATTTTAGATTCCCGTTTATTCTAAATATGCGATTTTGGTCTTTATATATTTGTTTTGCAATTTTAGTACTTACATTTTGGAAAATGTATAATTTTGATTCAATTCTCATTTTTGTAACATTTATTTTTTTTACATTTTAATCAATTAAATTAGCAAACGTCCCATATGAATCTATGTGACAATCCTAGGGAAAATATTTTTGGTTAAATAGTTGCTCTTATGCACGAGAAAATATTAGATAATTCTAAACTCATGATCCTGACCAATATTTATGTAACACATATTTAAGTTTTATAATTTCTTCTTATTGATCCAGATGGTTTACTGTGTTTGAATTACAATTGAAAAAATATAGTTTGATTGAACATAATTTTATAAACTTAAGTTTAATTCAAATAAGTTTAATGTAACTTGATTTATGTTTGAAAGTTTTTTCGTTTTCAACATAAAAACAAGAAAAAAAAAAGAATTTTAGAATAAACCTCAAAAATTTAGGAGGAAATTACATTTAACTTAACTGGAAAAACAATTTATCAAACAAACGGATACAACTTTCTATGAAAAGTAAATCTCACTTTAGATGCTTAGACATCAAACCAAACGCATCTTAGTTGTTAGAAGTTAACGAGAAAGATGGCAAAGCAAATATTCAAATAATAACTAGGATAAGTAAACGCAGACCAATTGCAAATAAAAAGTATGAAACTAACAATAATGGTAAGTAGGTAAACGACTAGACTGAGGAAGGAAAATACAATTAATTCATTAGGAATTTGATGATCAATCACAATTTTACATAAATTTTTTACCACAATATTGGTACAAAATATTCTGAAGTAGTAATTAATTTTTTTATCAGAAACTGAGTGAATAAAATTAGGTATTTTTTTCCTAACATGATTTTTTTTCATATTCAAAGACCAATAAAATTCAAACCCTTCCTAAATTTCCATTTTTGAGAGAAAAGGAAAATAAGAAAAAAATATTACTTAAAAGATACAATTAAAAATTGAAAATTCATCAATAAATTACTATAGACAAATAAAAAAGAAATAGAATGAGATAATTTATAAATAAATTCATCATATGTCACATCTACTCATTCTATTATTCCAAATCAATAGACTTATTAATCTAACTCATGAATTGAGTAAACTAATTTAACGATAACAAAAATATTTCGTATTATTCTATATATATTATTATTCTAGAATAGAATTCTTGGATCAAGTATTTTCTGTAAGGGTGTGTTTATTTGTAAAGAAAAAAATAAAAAATAATAATAATAAAATAATATAAAACTTATAGTTTTATATTTTAATTTAATTTAAAATTTTCATCTTAATTCATTTTTTTTCAAATTTTTTTCACTTTTGCGACGAGACTCAAAGTTTTTGTCTCAAATCAATGGCCTTATGTTTCCCATTCTTTGAATTAAGCATCTATGTAAAGTTTTATTTGTCTCAAATCAATGGATCCTTTTTCTAGTAATACTCTAAAACAAAACAATGAGGCCCTTAAAAGTTAAAAGGGTATCAATGGTCAATGATGACTAGGCAATATCCCATAATTTCCATCAAACGGAAAGAAAAGAGGAGAGGCAACAGAGAACCTGACACTGGATGTCAATTCCTTGATGCTGGTATTCCAAACTGATGCATCTCGAGAACATTGCAAGGTATCTATGAAAATGGCAAGTAGATATCAGATCTGGATTTAGATTTTTTTTTCCTCAAATAAAAATAAAATGATTTCTTATATAAACATCAAAACTTTTTTAGTTGTTTTTTTTTAGTCTATTTTTCAATTGATTTGGTAGGGAAAAAACAAGACAATACAAAAGTATGTAAATGTTTACATGTTTAATCCAATTGAAGAATTTACTTTGAACCAAAAGTTGATTGAGTTTAAATAAATTAAGGTAGTTTTTGTGTTGATTAAAAAAATTAGAATAAAAACACTAAAATATAAACCCCTTCACTACAATTTTCTTTTTTTCTTTTTATCAAAATTGGTTTTGCAAAAAATGAATTTTTATAAATAAACGCTTTCCCCAAATACACTAATTTGATTGCAGCAGATCTTATAGTTATATGAACACAAAATTCAATGTAGTGAAACTATTAAATTTTGTAGTTAAGGACAAGGAGAAAACGCAGGGAGATTTCCCCCATTAAAGTCTTGAGTCCTCTGAGAAAATGAAATGAAGTCACTTTTCTGTTCTAAGCATGGTTTAGATAGATACAAGAAAGACATAAAAACTATACTCCTATATCAAAAGAAGAAGAAAAAGGCATAAAACTGAACAAATTTCCCCAACAAAACATTAATGTAAGCATATTTCTGGGTGTAGTCGATCAATAAAAGCAAGACCCTTAAAAAGAAGAAAAAAAAAACCACCTAAAAAAGCATACTCCTACATTGGAATGTTGGAAAATTGAACAAATTTAAACTTAATCATATTTATGGACCACTTACGCTTTTGTAGCAGCATAGAGTGTGACTAGAGGATATGAAGGAAGCACTACAATGGAACCAGAGCCAATGTTCACTATTGCTCCCTTTTTCTTCTTGATCATAGGTGGAAGTACAGCCTTTGTGACCCAAGTTGCTCCCTCCAAGTTCACTTTTATAATAGCATTCATAAGCTCCAAATCAACCTCATGAAAGAATCTAGCATAAGGGTAAGCCAAGCCTGCACCATTAACTAGCAAACCTATATCCAAACCATCTATTGCTTCCTCCACTTTTTGTACTATTTCCTCTCCTTCAACTTTTTGCATGTCTATGACCACAAACTTGACCTCAACATCATGTCCATCTCTTATTTCCTTTGATGTTGCCTCAAGTTTTAGAGGGTTTCTACCAACCAAGAGAAGGTTGAGTCCCTTAGAAGCCAATTCAAAGGCCATGGCCTTGCCAATTCCATCAGTGGAGCCAGTGATTATAGCCCATGAACCATACTCTTTGATGAGATTCTTTGGTGGCCTCAAGAACATCACCCATACCCACTTGAGAAATTTAATAAGGGCACTGCACACACAAATGAAGCCTATGGTATTTGTTGCTACTAGGAACAAATCCAGCCACTCCATTTTCATTCTAAACAAACTCCAAGAAAACTTTCTAAATTTATAAGACTTTAATAATTATGTCGCCATCGAAAATAGGATTACTTTTGTTTCTATTAGTAAATGTTTCATTAACCTTAGGAAACAACTTCACATGCACGATTATGTGAGTGGGTCATCAGGTCATGTCATTGGCATGGGCCTGTGGGGTGGGCACAGGGGTTAACGATTGCATACTTTTCTTATCTTTTTGGCTGTTAAAAAAAATATCGGATTACAGAGCAGGTAAGCATTTAAATTTTAATAATGCAGTTATTAAATCTAAGAAAAAATAATGTATTATATAATTCTCTAAGATTTTTGTCTTCAAAGGAAACTAACTTTTCGAAAATATTAAAAGTATATATTTTCATTTCTGATTTTTATAAATAAATATAATTATAAAGCTGTCGCATTTTTATTTTAAAATATTTGTATGAAAGATATTGAAAAAATATTTTTTAACAAAAAGAAAATATTGTTTTTTCAATGTTTCTATAATTTTAAAATTAATAAATAAAATTAAAATGTTATATTTTAGTATTTCTAACCGTACATAAATATAATCTTATTTGAGTTGAGAATATTTAGAGGTATGATGTGATTAACTCTTTTTCACAAGAGTTAAACTAACTTAGTAAGTATTTAGATTAATATACTTATTTTACAACTTATAGAAATAACTTATTTTAAAAAAGAAAAAGTGATAATAAACATTAATATAAAACAAGTATTTTTAATATAATCATTTTTTAATATAAATTATATTTTGGATTTATAGTGAACAATATTAGTTATATGAGGTTATTTAAAAAAAAATCCAATATAGAAATATTACACAGATAAAATAAAAATAAAAAAAAAGTTCTTTTTAAGAGGATAAAAAAAGTTAACTTTTTTATATAGGAAAAATAAAGTTAATTTGATAGACAGATTTTGTTACTAGTTATTGAGATAATGTTTGAAGTATACATTCAAATTCGAAGGAGATAATCATAAGAAAGAGCATTTAGCATACCTCATAAAGAGAATAAAGAGTACTGAAGTCTCACTCTTCAAGTTGTGTATTCTATTTTTTTTCTTATACAAAACCAAGTGATATTATTTGATAATCCAAAGATTATCCAATAATTAAATAATGTCAAACCATAAAAATTCCAATACTCAGTTCTTAAAAAGAAAAACCCACTTCTGTCGGTTACAAATGTGATAGATAGATTACATTTTCCTTTTATACTCTTATACAGTTGTATCGATGATAATAAACAAGGCTAAGAACAATACCTGTAATTATCAGAATGAAAGACACATCATATCAAGGTGGTTGTAAGCTGCATTCAATTAAATGATAAAGCATTTTGATATCTTGTACGCTTAAAATGCTAGAACTAAAGCATGGTTGAAAACTTAAAATAACCGCAGAAGCTATTCAGGGTTCAAATGAAATCTGTGATTCTGTACAGATGTTACTTATGTCTTATGGATTGAAAATAAAAATACATAAATAAACCAAAAATAATGTTACTTCTTCCTTATACCTCCACACTCTCCTATACTGTTCATCTTCTATGGACATAAATCATATATTTTGCAGGAAAAAAAAAGCATATCAGTAATATATTTTTTAAAGTGAAACTGGTTTGGCAAGGCATTACCAAACCAGAGAAATTGTGTTCATAAATGCTAACAAGTCACAAATTAGTTGTATCATTGCTACAGCCTGAGCTCTTGAGAAGATGGTCCTGGTGAAAAGGATCGTCTGTACCATGCACAGAACTCAACCTTGGAGAAAAGTTCCACCCTGTCATTTGCTCCAGCTCGTACTCATTAGATCTTACATTGGAGTCTTCCTGGAACTTCAGGAAGAACATCGAAGACCAGTAATCTCGGGCCAGAT
The DNA here is from genome assembly GCA_007407185.1 of Glycine tomentella. Lineage (NCBI taxonomy): Eukaryota > Viridiplantae > Streptophyta > Magnoliopsida > Fabales > Fabaceae > Glycine > Glycine tomentella. Next base: position 5,840,344 of record PYAF01003302.1, read on the forward strand.
TCTGCACAAGTGGAGGAATGTGCAATTTAGATGAAAACTATACAACCACAGCCAGGCTAATTTTAAGCAATAATTTTAATTTTTTAAATCATTGTTTAACATAATGTTTTTTTTTTTCTACTAGACATTAAATGTTTTCACCTTTTGATTAAATATTTTCTTTATAAAAACTCAATTTTAATCAAGGGCGTCTCGTCAAATTGTTTTGAATCTAAGGAACTTACTGTTCTCATCAGCTGAATGATCTCATTAAGTGCATTATGGAAGAGATCAGGGCGTGTGATGTTGGAAGTTGATAAAATTTCTTGTCTGCTTCTATGAGAGATATTCACCTCCATAGCCGCACCTGTAAAATTACATTCTAGAAAATATTAAACGAAGCATCCCAAATTTGGAAGAAAAGATCACAAGCATGTGATTTTTTCTATAGATCTTGCTATTTCAACTCATTCACTGGAACCCCATAAGATGAGACATGCAAATGTGTCTAAATCAAATAGCTGTCTTCATAAAAGGATTGACAGAAAAATGATCTTACAATTTTGAATATGGAAAGACCTGGGCATATGGAAAAAACCAAGGGAAAGGATAAAATAAGGAAGCCACCTGGAATTAGAATTACAAACCTGCAACTATGTATTTCTCAATAATATGTCGTGCCATATAGATCCTTCTCACACAGTCATCTTCAGGTATTTTACTAAGCTCATATACTTCATCAAAGAAGTGCACACTCTCCCCAGCCAAGCAACTGTATATATATTAAAACAATATTACATTTTTTAGTTTAAACAAAGATACGTTTTTATCTGCATTTTTTAATTCAACTTTGATGTTTAGGTCCAAAACTTTCTGGACCTTGTGGGGACGAGTAAAGAGGATTCATTCTTCTCAACCAATATTACATTGTGCAGATTTAACATCTGTTATCTTCCATTTAATGTGTAGAAAATATTACCCATTTTGTCAGAACTGTTTCTCTTAAATAAGTCATTCCTTAAGTCATCTATAGAAACTATAATTCGTACAAATGTCAGCCAATATACTAGAGTAAACAAAGAAGGATATTTACCTATCAGCAAATGCCATAAAAGACTGCCGGAATCTCTTATTCAGGAGAAGCTTATCCAATGGTTCATTAGGATCTATCCTTGAAATGGGTTCACTTTGTGCTAGTACCCCACTATCAGGTATGCCCAGAGCCTGACTCATTGTGCGAAATTCTCTGGATTCTCTTCTCCTCAAGCTGATTTGTGAGAGAAGTGGTTGTGAACTTGATATTGAAAAGAAAGCCACCACAAGTATGCTAGCCTTTAAACAAAACCAACATAGGATGGAAATAAATAAAAGATTCACAAAGTGCTGACTTGGATTTTAACTTTCAATGTATTGAAAATATCTGACATTTCATAGTTATGAAACAAAAGACGTCATACGGAAGCATACCACAACTAAAAGCAGAAATCTGGAGGCAACTTCAATCCATGAGATATTGTCATAAGTTTCATTTAGTATGTAAGCAGTAACCCACACAGCTGCCAGAATAAATAATAGAGACCACCGAGATAAGCCATCCAGAAAATATCCAGGCTCATATTTTATAACTATAGTTTGAAAAAAAAACTATGTGGATATAGGATCATGCAATGCAAAATGAATGGGTTGATTTAGTTCAGCAAGCCATAATTAAATTTGATTAAAAAATTGTGGTTAATTACCAGATTACATAGTATGGAATCTCTTCTCAGAAAGTAAACTATATTGTATTTAGGGTAAAGCTTCTGAAAAACTAGTTTGCTAAGCACACTAGTTAAAGAATATGAGATATCTATAACATTTGCAAATATGCATTGAGGAGTTAATAATTTTGGCATCAGATTTTATCTTGAATGTTACACATTTAGATTTAGGTAGGAAATCTATTTGCTGAAAACAGAAAACCTGAACTATTATCGACTTAATGGTGAATTTGTTACCTTAATAACAGCCTTGGAGCACAGGTTAGTAGGAAGCTGGGAACTTTAAAATAAATAGAGAAATAAAGGAGTTTCTTATAAAATCTAAGAAAAAGTGTACCAATGGACACAACTGATACAAGTATTCCCCGCCAGAGGTCTTTGAGTTCATCAAACCTGAACTCTATGTGATGAACAGCAGCTGTAACCCCAACCAAAATGGCAATATACAATGAATGGAGGCATACAACTGGGATGGTCCATTGAGCTTTCGTGTGACAGCGACTGCTTAGAGGCTTCATTGAATGGATAACTAGAGAATGAATGATAGTTTTGTTAGAAATAAATAGTGGAAAGAAAGTAAACAAAAGAGACAGGACTAGGGAAACAAAGGGGAATGGGTTCTGGTAATCATTTTCAGACATTTCACAAGATGTTGAGAAAATCATGGACACAAAGCACATACACTTAAAATGTAATAACTAATAACTGAGTCAACTGAAGAGACAAAGTCCAACAAAATTTTGAAATATTAGATAAAAAGAGAGAAAAAGAAATGCAATTCTATGGACAAAAGTGATAAATTTACACCTGCTACCTCTATTTCAAGTAGTAAATTCAATGTAATAGAAATTACAGCAATAAGTAAATTAAAATTAATTCAGATTCTTACCACCAGCAGCAGCAATCCAGGGAAGTAGAATAAGTGGAAGAAAAATATATGATCTTATCAATGGTAAACGCCTCCTGAAAGATCAACAAAGAAGGAAATTGAACACACAAGTCATAAATGGATGATAACTCCTTCAGCACTGGTTAAGAATTGCAGGGACAGGCGAAGTGCCAATTAATTATGGTCAATAATGCCTACAAATAACAAAATCCATAAAAAATCCACAAGCATCCATGAGCTCAAGTGAATAATAGCTTCACCACTGAAAACCAATCAGACAAACAGAATCTTATGATAATACATTCAACATATTTGCTATGCATTGTGGTTGTGGAAAATACAAACTAACTGCTTTAAGCTATGGATGACGAACTTTAAGTGCCTTTAGAACAACTTATTTACAGTTTGTTTGGTCTTATCTTATGACATAAGAACTTGTATAAGTGTTGGGAGAGCATATGGAGATAGCTTATGATCTCTCCATAATTTGTTTTCAGCTTATTTCAATAAGCTCTCCAATCTCCATGATAACTTGTGAAAATAACTTACAACTTGTATTAAAAGAGTTTAATCCTATTTCCTCTTTGATTACAGAAATAGCTTATACATAAGTGCTTCCATGATAAGTATTTATCCAATAAGCACTTAATTAAGTTGTTTCTCCAACCACACCCTTAAGCCATATTGTTGACTTGAACAGTTAAGATGTACAGTGGCACCAACTTGCACCAATGTGGCCTTAAAAATCAATATCAACCTGTCACTTACTTGACAAAGATAAAATATAATTGTGAAGCTTGTGTTATGCGACAGCTCAACAGCAAACCAAACCCTAGTGGACCTTCAACCCAGACTGAAAATAAGCAGGAAAAACCTGGTTATACTAACTTCCACCAAAAAAAAAAAAAAAAACATGGTTATACTAACAAGTATTCATCTTTTTAATACGTATCAACAAGTCAGAAAAGATGGAAAAAAGAAGGATAACCTCCCCATAGGTAGCATGACCGCAACCAGTGTCTCTTTCCCATTTTCAAGAAATTATTTGACATCTGCATAAAAAACAAATATAGAATCACAAAGCTTGAGAACAAGGCGATGCTAAGCTGATACTGAAATAACACTGAACAACTAGAAAAATTGGGATTCTTTTGTAAGTTGTCACAGAAAATAAATGACATAGACATAAAGAACTTATTTACCATAATTGATAGAAGAAGGTTGAAGCTGGCAACAACTTGAATTACAGGTAACCAAAAGCCACTGCCTTTGGTACGAGGAACCTTGTGAACTAGGAAGGGAAAAATTGACCATAAGAGAAGCCTGAAAAATAGAGGCCAACCAATAGCATATGCATAAGAAAACAGATGTCACATACATAGTTTTTTGTTTTTATTATTATATACATACATCATTTTGAAAATTGAAACAAATGAAACTATAAAGATGAGACTAAAGGACAAACTAAATAACCCCAACAATGAAATCACATGAATCATCAAAGAGAGAGTCCAACCAAGGAAACTCCTTTAACCAATAGGCAGATCAGGTAGCGGGGAAGAAGCAATTTTTGATTCATGGGCGTGATGGGAAACTAACTTGCAAAAGCAAGGGGAAAAGTTATAACTTGTTAATCAGAGCTCAAAATTCATAGGGTCATAAGATCAAACAGTTATAGTGGCCAATTTGGCAGAATAAAAAAGACCCATTACTTGGATAGGGGCAGAGAGAGAAACCTACACAGTGAAGGAAAGAATGGATAGGGCAATGGCTATGTAGTCACTGGCGCAGCCTCCTTTCACGGCACAGGTCACCATTCTGGTTTCATTTGGTACACTACAATACAATCTACAGATATTCAGAGTTCAAACAGTTGCATTGAATCGAAGCTGGCACTTCCCGGTTATGATCTGTTCTGTGACTCGCTAATTATGCAGTCAAACATGGTCCTTCACTTCCACGTGATGTTTGCTTCCCCAGACTTTGCTTGCTTCGGAATTTCCCATAATACATCACTCTATTTTTAATATTCCGTGTTAAGTGTCATCCTCTCATGCTATTATACATAATATTAATATTAAATAAATAAAAGAAAATAATGTTAATATTAAATTTAAAAATTAAAGCGATATTTATTAAAGAAATTGATGTTAAAAAAATTAATATTATATTAAAAATTTAAATACAACACTTATTTTTAAATAATTTGTTTCCTTACACTTTAAGACAAAGAGTGTAATTATTATTTCAATTAATAATCCCGATCAAAGTGTTAGTAGTAAAGACCTTGACGTGTACGGAAATCATAAACCAATCTATTATAAATCTTCATGCCCGTACTTTCATAATTAGTTTAGTCGTGTAAAAAGTTTTTAATTAAAAAATAATTATAATATTTTATATTATCATCCAATCACAAAATTATTTTACTAATTTTAATAATTATTTTAAATATTATAGTGATAAGAGATTTTGATTTATTAACAGTATAAATATATTTTTAATTAAAAATACATTTCTTTTCTCTCGAATATTATACTTAATTTAGAAACAAATACATTCTAAAGATGGTCAATGTTAAATATAGATATTTCTCGATGAAGATTCAAATTTTACTTAAACATAGAGATTAACTTTTTCTAAATTTAACTTTGTTGATTATTAAAAAGGTATTTGTTGATGATGAATATAAAAATTAGTACTTAATACACGCAGTAGGAGACTATGAGTGAGTGGTTAATACTTAATACTATAATGTATTTAATATTTCTTAATTAAAGGGCAATTAGTTAGCAAATATCAAGATGTACGTTTAGGGTTGATTTGATTTTTTAAAAAAATCTAAATCAACTTGAACTCAATTATTTTAGACGAATTTGAGAGGGCCTATAGACGTGTGAGACGTCTACTTGAGCTTTTCTTAATCATAATATTTTTTATTTGAATAAATGAGTAAATGAATAGCTTTTTTCAGTGTTTCAAAAAACTCCATTCTATTTTTTAATGATGCACTAAAATAAATTGATCCAGTTTAGTTTCATAGCAGTACGTCTCATTAAAATCTAAACTAAATTAACTTTATTAACATGGAGTATTATATTTTTAATTTTTGAAAAACTTAAGAAAAGAAATTCATGTTAATTAGTCTGAATAATCAATATCAGTATCAATATTTTTTAACTAAAATAATGTTACACTGTGTTTAAAGAAAAAATAAATTATGAATTGTTAAATATAGTCATGTGAATTGTTAAATATTTTTTAGGTTTAATTATATTTTTTGTCTTTATAATATAACATATGTGATTTTGATCTTCCAATAAATTATGTTTCGTGTTTGGAAAAAAAGAGCTTTTTCATTTTCATATAGTAAAGAACAAAAAATCCATTCATTTAAATGATGTGTCGCATGTCTGTGCTCGTGTGTAAATCATTAAAACATAAAATATAGTTTTGGTACGAAGAAGGTAATGTATATGTACTAATTAATTAAAAAGTAAAAGATTGACAAAGTTTCCTAGTTGAATACCAATTACACATCATACCATGGGGGTAATGGGTTGTCTCCATTTGCAAAAAGGCCTCTCATTGATTCATTTATTTACATTAGTTTTAGGATGTTGCATTTTACAATAAAAAATAGCACGAAACATGAAACAACTAGAAGCTAAAACGAAGAGTTGAGCAGGCTGCACTATTTTCTTGTAGCACTACTTCACGCTTCAGCGGTGTGTCCTCGGAAGAAATTAAGTAACATATAAAGATATAGAATCAATATTGGTTGTGGCATCAAAAAACACGTCCTTATCCATGGCTAAGGACCAAAGCAAAACCATTTTTTCTGCAACCAAAACCATGCATATACAATTCAGCTCACAATGATGAACACAAATATCATTACCAATATATACATTATAAATAATAAATTTTTCATCTTCATCATTCATTTTTTTTTTATGAATTTCAAGAAAATAAATAATAAGATTGAGAAATAATTTTAAAAGAGTTACATTTGAAATAAATTGATCTTCTCATAAATAATATGCATTAAGAAGAAATTATTATATGATCAGAAACTTGAACAACAATGTTTAATAAAAAAAATATTTTTCTTGTACATTAAGAAAGGGGTTAGAAACAACATATATAATTAGGTACTTACCTTTGAGGAGGAGGAGGAGGAACTCTTGCACTTTTGTTGATCCTTGTGCTTTTGAGAATCATATCTTCGCTGAGAAGGGAATCGTCCTGATGCTGAGGCAATTTTCTTTTCATCTCTGGCCTTGTTGAATATAACAGTGAATCCTTCAGCTGACGCAGGATCATTCACATCCCATTCCCCAAACTTGGGTAAAGGCTTTCCTTGTTTCTCATCGTACTGCATGCACATAATCAAACAAATTAATGATTAATTGATTAATGAATGCTTTTTTGCTATTGCGTAATGTATATTGCACATCATCTTTAGACAACAAAGGGAAGAATATTTATATCTAAAGTTCATCTCTTCCTAGATATCTTAGAAAGAACAAAAACATAAAATTTCGAGAGAAAAAATGATGAAAAGCTTAGTTATTTATAAATATTGATTCTTTATTTCATCAGACAATATATCATTGAATCCAGCTAAATTCTATCCAACCATATATTTGCCTTCTATCCTTTGAGTCTATAAAATTGAAAGTTTGTATTTTTTTTATCATTTGTGACAAGCTATTTTGTTCTAAAGAAAAGGAGGAGAATTCTAAATGTTAGAAATGGCATAACCCAAAAAGGCCTACATGCATTGCAATGCATAGTGATTGAGAATGTGGAGGAGAAGAAGAAGATCATACTGAGGCCATGAGATTGAAGTTTGTGATATTCAACAAAACCGGAAATTCTGAGGAAATTGAATAGACACCTAAGAAGATGAAAACACAAGGGAAGAAGTGAAATAGAATATTGTGAAAATGTAATCAGTTTATAAAAGTTATACAGGAAGAGGAAACGAAGTGCAACAAAAATTAGCTGTTGGGTTTGCGTGGCCAACTCATCAAAAACACGGGTTATTTTAATTATCAACATTTTTTTTTTGTTAAAAATAGCACAAACTAAATCTTGAATCCCTTTCCCATGAACTGTTTCCGTTACAAAATAACGATTAACTATATATAGTAAATAAATTGATGTAGCAATCCACATTAGAACAAAAAACTAAAACTTGAATTTTAGCTTTGTCAAAATTTTAACTTCTATTTTATACTTTATAATTAACATTAAAAAATGTCCACATTCAATAAATTTTTTTTAGGATAGAAAAACAAGCTTCCAATCTATGAGAAAAAGATGCTTGGGGAGACTATAAGATTGGAAGCTTTTTCTTTTTTTAATCCTTTCTAATTTTCTATTTTCCTCTCTCTCTCTCTCTCTCTCTCTCTCTCTATATATATATATATATATAGTCTAAATCTTAGAAGAAGCTTACACGGATTGCATCGCTTGGTAATTGAGAAGATGGAGATGGATTTACAAAACGATCATGCATACTGAAGCCATGAGAATGAAGTTTTGTAATATTAACTTATTCGGTAAAACTAAAAATTGAGGAAAATAAATAAATGCCTAAGAACAAAATATGAAGAAATATGTTAGCTAACAACTCGTCTAAAATACCAGTGATATATATTAGGTAAATTACGAAAAAAGACTCAAAAATATTGATCATTCAAAACTATAAAGGAATTACTAACCATCTAATCTTCATCATCTATATAATATAATTTATATGATCAAGATTTAATATTTTCACATTTTTAAAATAAGAACTATTTTTATTATAAGGTCTGTTTGGATAAACTTCTTTAGAAGCACTTCTAAAAGACAAAAATAAGAAAAAAATGAAATGAGCTTCTCCGAAAGTAAAAATAAGTTGTCCATTAACTAATTTTTAGAAGTTCACCAATATAACTTCTCTAAAAGATGAGATTACATCTACAAATGAGCTAATGAAAAACTCATTTTAGCTCATGGAGAAGCTCATTTTCTTTTTTTCTTCTTATTTTCTTCCTTTAAAAGTGTTTTTAGATAAATTTACATCTAAACAGGCCTATAAATGAATCAGTTACGTAAGTATAAATCAAACTCTTACACACACACACCCTCTCCAAAAACCTGTTTCTGTTGCAAAATCACGGCTAACTATTTACAATCACTAAATTTAGATGGTTCATAATATGAAAACAGCAAACAAAACACAAATTTGAGTTTTCCTTCAAAAAGAGAGAGAAATGAGTCATCCTTCAATTGGTCTCTGTATCTTCATTCTCATTCACTGCTTGAGATATAAATGAGTCACTCTTAAAATCTTTCTACATTTTTATTACATTAACGTTCGAAAGAATTCATCTACCTATTTCTATCCTTTAATATTGAAACAATTGTAGGCTAATACAACGGAGGGGCTTCGATTTTAAAGAAAAAGAAGGCTGTCAAAAAATGACCCCAAACATTGAAGACCAGAATCTCTGAATCCCTAAAATGTGATTGCAGAGAACAAATACTGAATTTGATGAGACTAAAGAAAAACAGGTTAGGCTTCATTAAGAAGCAAAAAGAAATACATGAATAAAAAAGGAACAATTTTATATCTATAATACAATTTGCAGACGCGGGACATTCGATGTTGAGCAGTCCAGGTAGGTTTGATCACAACTTTTCTACAAGATCGTCCCCAGTAGCCATATATGCATGATAAACAAATAACCAATTAGTCCTAATCTTGCTCTAGGACGACTCATGAGAACCCGTCCACCGGATACCCTGCATAGGGAAATTAAATTCTAAGTTAAGAGTGTTTCTATCAAATTAAAAATAAATGAAAATTTGCAACAGCAAAAATTTAGTGTTGAATTCTCAATGATAAAAGAACAAAAACATTTAATTTGCCAAGTCTGAAAAGGTATTGAAAGTCAATTAAAAGGAACTATTAGCATTAACATAATAGAGATAATTTACTAAATTATCATTTATTAATTTATTAAAAAAATGGTTGCTACAATGCTATTCAATACATTTAGCTAACTCTCATGTTAAATGATTTCAGCAGTTTTATCCTTCTTAAACAAATTAAACAACGCCAATAAATCAATTTCAATTATTCAGGGCTGAATCACCTTCAATACGAAAATTTAGTTTTTAAAAAAATCTTTAACCCATTTATTCTAAGGAAAATGTCATTAGGAATATGGTGATTTGATACTATGAGAAAGATAATTTTTTCCCTAAATAACTCCAAACCATGGATCTTTAGCATCTTGTGGGCCATACTACTCAACTGTCAGGCGTTGATTGAGATTCTACGCAAAGTATCATCTTTAAGGATTTTAATTTTACTTCTGCTTTCAACATTTGAATGTATGGCCATCAATTTTACCATGTAAATTCTACCATGTTAAAAGTTGAAACAAGCAATTTCTAATACTCATTCTTTACCATTGGTAAAATATATAACAAAATGCAATTTTACCAGAGTCCATCAATACGATCAGCAATGAGCTTTCCCTGTTTTGGTACGAATCCAGAAGTGTTCAGAGACTTGAATACATGACCTGTAAAGTAATCTAGAATTAGCTCTTCAAATTTTCAAATCAAGAAATTCACAAAAATGAGAAACTCATAATTACCTTTATCATCATCCTTATCTACCCTGTTAATCAAATTATCAGAATCCACACTAATATCAAGTGCAAGATGGTCATTAGATCCTTTTCGCATATTCCGCACGTGAGCAGCCAATGGGACAGGAGATATTGCTTTCTTTCCAAGTGATGATCCCTGTGTAAAGAATCAAACACTTTACATGTGCATTTCCCTTGATCACTTTAATACTCAATTTGAGAATGCATCATAATATTAATGAATTCATAAAAGATAAACAAGACATGGTCAACCAGAAATCAATTTGTATAGGTGAAAAATAACCCTTCAAAACAAACTTCTAGTTCATCTGCATTTAGTTCAAGAAAAAAAAAATAAGGCAGCGGTGGATAGACATATCTATTTGTCATATTTCAGAAGCAATTAATTCATAACAAACCATCTATATTATGTACCTATTTCAGGAAAAGGATCACAGGAAATAAGTTTGTCATTTAAAAAAATTATGAATCACTGAATAAACAATTTAACATTTGAACTTAAGTAGCTCTACCGACTCACTACTTATATTCATGTAATAAATTTAAGCTTAGAAAACTACCTCTTCAACTTCAATTATCTCAGACCCAGCAGGTAATGAGGGTGCTTCATATATGCTCCTTTCCTGGACAATGTCTGGCTGAGAAGTCCTATCTTGTAGTGAATCTTCAAGTAATTTAACCTTGGTCGTCAATTCATCAATAACCTTCTGACTTCCAACTAACTTAATATCAAGTTCCTGGGCCTTGGATTTTGAATTTTCAGATTCTGAAAGAATGGCAATGATATGCTTTTCCAGTGCTGGTATTAATTCCTTCAAACCTTTAGATTTCCTATCTACAACCCATTCACTAGCTCCCAAATTATCCATAATGTTTTCTAATACATAGGTGAGCTCAGACAATTCATTCTTGATCATTTTAGAGTCTTCACAGTTTCTATCGAGTTGTTTGACTTCCTCCTTCAGATCCTTAATTTCAAGATCCTTAGTTTCAAGGATTGATTGCAGCTTTTCTTTATCATGAGACAGGGAGTTTAGTTGATCATGCAACCTAGTAACACTATCAATAATATAAATTAGTTTTTTCATAGGGGCTGAAGTATGTGGCTCCAAATCATCTTCTTCAGAATCTACAATAGGGATTTTGATCCAATCTATCTTGTCAAAGAGATCTCTCATTTGAGATGCTGGAAGGAGGAAGTTTTCTGCCAACAGAAAAAGGAAATCAAGTCATAAACAAGTAAATCAACATATGAAGTTAAATCAAATCAAAATATCCAAAATGGTTAAGCCAAGAAATATTTCAATTTTTTTACCTTCTTCTTTTGCCAACATAGCATTGTGCATCGATGAAATCTCAGCCTCTTTGTCCTCCAATTTTTCTTCTAAGGCACGATAACCCTCTAACTTATCCTTAAGCTCACTGGAAGCACTTTGCAGTGATTGAATATCAGACTCCAGTTCTGAAACTCTGTTTTTATTCAAGTCTCTCTCATAAGTGACTAATTCAAAAGCAACTGTTGTTTCTTTCAATTTATTCTGCAAATCTTCAATTGTTGCATCTACTTGCTCACTTCTACATCCAAACTGTCTAATCAAAGTTTGAGCTTTTCTAGAAGCATTCATCAACTTATGTGTGGCTTCCGTGTATTTGCTGTTCTTATGATGCTCTGCTTGTGCAGCTGCTTCCAGGTTTAACTGTTCAACCTCAGAAATGGAGCCTGGCTGCCCATTCTTGTCAACTTCACTCTGAAGTGCAATGGTAGAGTCCATGCATGCAGATAGCAATACACTGACATTGTTTTCTAAAGTGGCAATAATATTTTCCTGCTCTTCTTTCAATTTTCCCATGGTATTTACTTTTATTTTCATAATTTCCATGTTCTCAACAATAGTCGTTGACATGGTCTCTGTTTCCAGTAGTTTTTCATGGAGAGGAGAAATAAACTCATCCATACAATCTGAAAATTCATGAAACTTATCTGCAATGTGTTTGTTTCTCGACTGAAATCCTTTCACAATCTTTGCAAATGATGAGATTATGGTGTCAATATCAGCACCATCAATCTCTGTATTGTCCAGTTCAACTTCAAAATTTTCAGGGCCATCCAAAAATGTTTCTCTCGCAAGTGGATTTTCCTGAAACAAACAACACCACCTATTAACAAAAATACATACAATGGGAAAAAAAAAGAAGACAAATCCATAGTAACAAAACACCAACACACTCAATGATTTAACAGAACAAAAAGATTTTGAAATGGCACATATCTGATATCAAAAGCCCTGTGTAAATTTCTAATCAGTAGACACTTCAAAGTTCAAGCCATTATGCATTAATCACCATCAATTTTTCAAATTAGATGTGGATAAATATATCTTGCTGGTAAGAAGACTAGGACAGTATATGCATAGAATAATTCAGCACCGAATGCACAGAACAAGAGAAAATAATAAAACCAAAAAAGGGTGGTAAAAATATTACCTCCATCACAGGCTGCCCCTTTGAATCCTTTGCAGTCAGGGCAACATTATCTCTTATTTTGTTCATAATGAGATTCATATTCTTCAGCATCTCACATTTGCTCTCAAAGCATTGTTTAATTGTGGGAAATGGAGTAGTGTCTTTCATGAGCACCTGAAGATCATTAAGGAGTCCAATGAGCTGTAAGGACTTGTTTTCTAAGCTGCCATTCTTTCCAGCTAACTCGTCCATGCATGAATTTAACTTAAAGCCAAGTGAAGATATCTCCTGTTTTGCAATTTTATTTGCATCTTCTAAGGCAGAAATATCATCTTGCGCCTTCGATAATGCATCCTCCAGTGATTTTATAGTTGCAGAGGCACCTGCCAATTTACTAGCATGATTTGAAGCTTCATCTTGTAGCTTCTTCAATTCATTTTCCATGTCAATTTTGACAACTTGATCAGCATTATACTTTTCAGTCAATAAATTGGCATTACCCTCAGCCTGAGATAGTTTATCTTCTAGATCCTTTATGGTCTTGCTGGCCTCTGCCAGTTTGCTTGTTTGCATGGCTGCTTCATCTTTAAAAATCTCTAACTCTCTCTCTGCAGCAACTCTGCTAACTTGAGCCTGCTCTTTCTCTTCGGAAAGAATAAAAATGTCTTTTTCTGCTTGTGATAAGGCATCTTCAAGTGACTTAGTAGTATTACAAACTTCAGCAACTTTTTCTTTAACTTTCTGTAACTCTTCGTCAACTTTCTCTTTGCGATGTTCTAACTCTGTTTTTTCTTCAGCAAGTTGAGAAACATTGTCATCTGAAGATGATAATTCCTGCTCAAGGGATTTTACAGTTGCTTGGGCTTCTGCTAATTGAATTTCAAGTATACTGGCACTCTCCTTCACTAGCTGCAACTCTTGTTCTATGTGTACCTTAGCATCTTGGCATTCATTGACATAACTAGCAAGCCACTTCACCTTCTCTATTGGTTCGTCAAAAACTGGAACAACTGGAAGAGCAACACCATCAATACACTCCATCACTTTCTGTAACATGTTATTGCTCTCCAATAAGAACTGTTCAAACTGATTCTTCTCCCTTTTCATTTCCAGAAAATCAGCCTCCAGCTTTGGGATGCTTTCTACATCACTGGACAATCTATTGATCTCATCCCTGTATTCAGAAACTGCAGATTCTTGCTTCTGCAAATCAGCCTTCAACTGCTCAATCTCTGAGTTCTTTTCATTTAGAAGACCTTTTAGATTGTCCCTATCTTGAACCAGCCCCTTTCCTTTCTTAACTGCCATGGACAACTTGTCCCTAAGCATGGCAGTCTTCTCCTCTGATCGTTCAAGATCTTGCATCAGAGAACTCCTTTCTTCTTTCAGTGCTATAATTTCTTCAGATGCCACTTTCAACTCATTTGACAGCTTATTCACATCTGATCTAATTAGCATCTCCTCTTCCAGTATATCTTCATAGAGTATTAATCCCTGATCTCTAACATACAAGAGACTTTGAATCCTTTCAAACAACTCAGCATCAATATGGCATGCTCTAGACAAGGGACCACCCTGTCCTTTGATAATTTTAAAGCATAAATCAATGATCGTAGAGGTGCTGGAAGAGATTTGATCAATCCCTTCATCTTCCAAGTTCAGGCCACAAAGATCGACTAACATATTCACTATCTGATCCTTCTCCAAAGAAATCTGATGGTTCTTGCTAACAAGCTCATCATATTTGAACCTCAAATCAGTTAATTCTGATAGAAGGTAATCTTTTTCCTGCAATGCCAGCAAAAGACAAACACTAAGCTGATCAACATAGTCACGGGATGCTTCCTTGATTGTGGAAATTTCTTCCTGTAGAGTATGCATGTTGTCCCGGGCCCTAAGCAAAGAATCTGTAAGCCAATTCACTTGTGATTCCAAATCAGATGATGAAACAGGCACCGGTAGGTCCACTAGAGATAGAGCTTCCTTCAATTTGCATAACTCTAGGAAGGCTTCCTTCAGAGTGTTTCTGTCATCCACAAGCCATCTTAGTTTCTCTGGCATATCAAACATTTCAGGTTCATCAGGTTTGGCCTGAGACAAGATTTCTTCCACTTGATCAAAAATTGCATTTTTTTCTAGTAATGAGTTCTCTAGGGATGCAAACATATTTTCACTTTGGGACAACTCCTCCTTAGCAAGTTCAGCAGCTTGTAGTGCAACTGACTTCTCTTGCAATTCAATCAAACATTTCTCAAGCTCACCAGATTTATCAGCCAGACACTTCTTTAATGAATCTCGCTGCTGTACCAATGCCTTTCCTTTTGTCACAGCCATACTGAGCTTTTCTTTCGTATTAGCACATTTAGCCTTTTCCTGCTCGAGTTCTATTTTCAGTTTTCCAAGTTCAGTATTTAATGTCCCTATCATCACCTTTTCCTTGTCAAGCTCATCAACTAGTTTCTGATTTTCATCTTCTAAATGAGCCAGTTTTTCAACCAATTCTGTTTCCCTTCTTTTGAGCTCCAGTAACCCACCACGAGCATCAGCAAGTATGTTCCCGTATTCCTGCTCGTTAGTATCCAAGCCTACCTCAGAGAAAGATTGCCCAAGTTGATAAATTTCAGAAAGAATCTGATTATACTTTTCAACTAAATGCATAGTGCCTTCCTCAATATAAACTATTTTCCCACTAATAGAATCATCCAATACTTGCTCTCGAGTAACAACTGTTGCAAGAGAGGATATCGTCTTATCTATCACAGTCTCAACATTACGATCCTTTTCAAGTTGACCTTCAGATGAAACTTGCAAACTTTTATTAGATACCATTAATTGGGCAAGCTTTGCATTAAGATCTTCTATCTCACGGTCCTTCGTAGATAGATGTTCGTGAAGATTATTTATAGTAGTTTCACTGTTGGACCATTCTTCTGAGGCAGTCTTCACAGACTCCAGACATTCCTTTATCATCTCCCTCAACGGAACATCAGTCACTTCCCCATCTTCAACTTGAGCTTCATTAAGTTGACCAGTGAGAGTCTTCAGCTGACAAAGAAGATCAAGCACTCCTTGAGTAACAGTTTGTCTTTCTTCCTGACCCACCCAAAAAACAAAGCATGAGCACTTGACAACAAACTCAATCCATGCTAGCTAAAACTATTCATTTTTAATACAACCACAAACCTGGTATTCCTTCAAAATACTTTCCTTCTCAGCAAAAACTTTCTCCAGCTGGCCAGAGGAGTAAGCATCTCCCACTCCATTGCCCAATTTATCAAAATGACTCTGCTGTTGTTGCATAACTTCATTTTCCTCCGACCAGTCATCTTCATTTTTCGCAGCTGCAACGTCTTCCTCCCTTTGCCTACCATCAAATGTGGTTAACTCATCAGGGCAATCCACAAACATGTCATCTCTGGCAGCATCCTCTGTAGATTTTCCATCTTCAGGACCTCTGAGATCAGCACGCTCTCCCTGCTTCACTCAATCGCATTAATTAAAAACCAAAACCTGGCATTGCACCAATTTTCATAGCTTAGGTAATCAATAATTTGAACCTGGTAAGTACCTGATCTTGATTATAAGTATCAATGTTTGATTCGGTATCCACGTTTGATTCGTCGTGCACAACACCATGACCAGAATCCGAATCCGCTTCCGAAACCTGCTCTGCTACGTGATTCTCAGACATCTCAACATTCAAATTCTTCACTCCAAATCGAGATTTGGATATGCAATTTCTGTTTCTTCCCTTAAAAAAATTACAATACGCAAATGATAACTAAAAAAAGCAATAAAACCAATTAAATTCAAAATCAAATCGCTTCAATCTAAAATCAAGCAAACGAGCTAGAAGATTTATATTTTAATAAGAGAAACCCTAAAAATGAAATTGACTTCGAAAACCTGAAATAGCAGAGTGAGAGGCAAGCAAACTGTAAATGCGCACCTGTCTGTTATGAGTTATGACGACGAAATCCGGATTGCAAGAAAATTGAAATTTAGAAAGGAGATTTTATTTTATTTATTTTATGGTTTTGGATTGGTACTACAGATCCTGAAACTGGTGTGTGGTAAACGCCAACGTTGCGAGACTCGTCGTTGACCTTTCTTCTGTTTTTTTTTTTTTCATACTCAAAACGATTTGGAAGAAGGTAATACGTCACTTTCTAATTTTCTATAAATTATAATTATTTATTTTTCGGTAGTGAATAATTAGAATTGATTTTTTGTTTACAGAATTAGAATTGATTTTGTTAAAATTAATTTTAGATGTAAAAGATAAAACACGCGTTTAGTTGGACAAGGCTGCGTTTGCTCTCTTGTCGTTTATTGTTTTACACTTTCTTTCGGCCATTTCTCGCTTTTTCCTTTTTGGTAACTGGTCTTGTCTTTCCTATGCTTTCACTTCAATGGATTGTATTGACTGGTATGCAATACTAGTTGAAAATTAATTAGCATATAAAATATGATTCAATCCGGTCAGATAATAATAATGTCATTAAGTCACCTTTAATAAATATTATAATAATATTGTAGCAAACAATAATAATAATAATATATGACACGCTTACATAATGAAAAATCTCCTCTCATTATCGTTGCATCGTACCCGTGTTAGCTCCCATGTCAAATATATCAAACTTCATGGCCAATTTTTTTTTAACTTAAACTCCGTTATGATGTAAGCCTCCGTATCATGTTCATATATATAGATAAAGTTGAAGCCTAGAAAATTAAGGAACAAATTCATATAAAAAAAGTCGATATGACTTGAAAAGTTGAAGCATTTCGACCTTCCACCAACATTAACAATAATGCCGTGGTACTGTGGTAGGAATAGGAACAAAAAAATGGGCAGGCGAAATTAAAAAGAAAATAAAGCAGCTATGTATTAAAGCACAATACGAATATCAATTCAAACTTCTGTGCAAAATTTCAAAGACAACAACGTCACTATATAAAAAAGCATTCACATACTTTCCACACCTAAATGCTAAAGCATTAAAGATAATTAAATCATGAGTCAAGAGTCAAGAGTCAAGACATAATAAGATCAAAGATATAATAAAATCGAACATACATACAATTCAACCTTTTCCTACAGTTTAGGTTATGGTTGAATAAAATTTGAAAAAGGATTTTTACAAATTCCAGTACATATTTCTGAATTTCAATACACAAAATAAATAAAGAAGAAATTATTTGAAATTCAAACATGCATTTATTTGTGATGTTATCCATACATATATTTTAAATTATAAGCACCAATTATTTAAATTTACCTCTGATACTATCTAAACATTTCCAACATCCAATACAATCACAGAACAGATTCATCTTCTCAATATCAGTCTGTGTCAACAACTAACATACAAGAAGATTTAACTTATAATGGATCCTTTATGCAAGGACTTCCAAGTTAATAGCAAGAACAATGGTCTACAATGGAGATATATCACGGGTAAGAAGAATGGTTTTTCTGGGCTAAAAAACCAGAAATTTCTCTTACCATAACAACTGTGATTAAATTACCCAGAGTATTTTCTTTTTGTACCAGACTCTATTCACATTTGCAGTCCGGAATTTCCTATCTGTACATTTTTTTCTTCTTCTTCTTATTTAGAAGAAAATTAAATGAGGTATTCATAATACATTAGGAAAAGTGCATCTGGGTGATCTTTAGGTAGCTTGCTGATATAGAGGTAAAACCGCAACAAATCCTCCTTAGAAACTGTTTCAGCATCAACAACATCATCATTACAAGTTAATACCCATAGATCCTCCGAATTAACTCTCCTCAAGCTACCACGGCAAAAAGGACAAGATTCTGACTTTCTGTTCCTGCAAGTTGAATAAGTCCAGCACAAGTGTCAAAAAAGATAAACCATTGTTAGTAATGGCATATAAATTTGGAAATTGACCATAAACAAATGTTGGCATTTGTTACCACTTGCGGTAGCATTTAATACACATGGCATGGCAGCAACCAGGTAAAACCATTTTGGTGCAAGGCTCTAAGCAAATACCACATTCATCTTCTCTTTGCAAATCAACATTGGTGGTTAGTTTCACACCTTCAATGACCTTCTTGCCATAACTTGGACCTTCTATGCTTGACTGTCCTTCTTCTTCAACAACCTCCAACTTCTCCAAACTACCATGAAGCCGTTGGAGAGATGGCAATATAACGGCTAAAAGTTCAGTGTACGGATATAACATAAACAATGTGAGGAATAGTTAGCAATGGCAGCCACAAATTAATTACAGTACATCTTTTATTCAAAAAAATATACAATTTTTCTTTTCTTTTCTGAAAGTCAAACATTCACGCACCATAAAAGTCACCAATGGTAGCCTTCCTTCCATGAGTAGACATGATTGATCTACCATCATTATGTACCTTTGGTAAAATACGAGAGCAACAACATCAAAAGAAAAACATGAATCAAACATATATAGTCTATAGGTATTATTATTATTATCCAAATTGTCCAAATTCCAAAACAGTAAAACAGAAAGAAATAGATAGATAGATAGATACCTTGTATATAAGTATGTGGAAGAGGTTGAGATACCTATGAAGAAAGCCTGCACAAGAACAATCCATCCATTGTAGAAATAACAGGAATAGAGGAGCCAAGTGATTGTAAACCAATTTCATTTGAAGAAGAGTTCCACCCTTGGCTCTGGGAATTGCAGCAGCCCTGGAAGAGGGCACAACACACAATCCAAATTCAGAGTGGGGGCAAAAATAAAAAATCACAATCAAATTCATCATAAGTGGATAAGCAAATCCTATGATCAGTAACAAATTCTTTGTAAGCTGATCATGTTCCTTTTTTTAATAAAACTAATCAATTACAAACCAATTAAGGGAAATAATCAACAATTATCAGAAGACCCTTCATTCCCACTTTTTTCCTAGAACCCAAAAAAAGGGAAAGTTAATAAATTGGTGAAGAAAAATTTAAAGGGTAGGGAAAAAACAAAACTAAAAAGAAAACTCACAAAGCATTGGCGTGCTGTATATCAGCCTCAAGTGCTTTGAGGGAATCCTGGTAAGGTAAACGGCAAAGGTGGTACGGAATCATTGCCATCTTTCCCTTTACTTTGTGGAAAGCTGAAGCACAGAATAAAACACAGAACAGAGAGAGAGAGAAAGGGTTGTTCGTCCTTGTAAGAGTGAAGTGGGTGATGGTGATGATGATCAAAATTAGAGTTGAAAAATAGAGGAGGGTTATCCTAATCCCCACCGAAAAGGAAAATGAAGAAAGAGAAGAGAAGGAAACAAAGTAGGGGGAGCGTCCCAAAGGTTGAAGCTTTAGGGAGGATAAATGAGAAGAGTCGAGTTGGGGCTTTGGTTTATGTGTGTTGTGTTGCGGTGGGTGAGGTAAGGAATGCCGTAAGACAAACGATGCGTTTTCCCATTATATATGATCACACCTACGACTACGAGAATCATACCATATACGAGACAACAAGAAAATTAAAACAGATAACTAGGCTTTGTAAGGAAACAATATTAATAACACATACTAGTTTAATATGCTTTTGTACATTTTTAATTATTCATTCAAATTATAAAATATATAACAAATGATTAAATCATTCAATTGATATTTTTTTGTTTTTTTATAGACGGTGTTTGTTGATAAATAAGTTACTAAATTTTAAAAAATATTAATTGAGTTTTAAACTAAAAATATAAATCTATGGGATTATTTTTAAATAGTTTCAAACGGTTAACAAAATACAATTCATGACAGTTTAAAACTAAAGACTGAATTAAAAAATTCACAAGATTAAATATTATTTTAGTTTAGAAATGTATTTTGAAAATTCCTAATAATTCAAGAGCCAACTGAGTAAATTAAGATATACTACAGAATTATAAATAAATTTCATTAAATATACAAAGAAAAATCAAATTCAAATTTGGTTGTAAACTTTAATGATAATAAAAACAATGATCAAATAATGTGTGCCTATCCATGGTAGGAATCTCACCGTGTTGATAATTTGTCGATTGTATTAAGTACGTACTTATGTTGTTATTTTTTCTCTCTCCTCATCTTAGTATGGCCATGGGCCATAGCTAACTTATCTAGGATTTCCGTTGTCATATTGCACCGTACTAGTTTTTTTTTTTTTAATTTAAATTCAATACACGATCTTTTTTTTTCGACGAGAGATTTAACCAATATTATATTAGAGCATCTCCAACGCTGGTTTCTTAGAGTGTTTCTTCTGCTAAGCAACCGTTCCTTAGGATTTTTCAGCGTTGGAGGGGAATGACGTGGCGGAACCCAAATTTTTAGCACAAGGTCTGCTCCTTATATAAGCAACCGGTTGCTTGTCATTTAAAAACAATTTTTTTGCATCAAAATCGTTATGTTCGTTACTATCA
>PYAF01003302.1:5861623-5880900 GCA_007407185.1 Glycine tomentella
GAAAAAATATTAAGTTTTATTAAAAAATATAAATATGTGGATTTTTTTGAGTTCCTTGTGATTTCTTGCATTGGAGCAAAATATTGAGTGAGTTCCTTAGCTGTGACATGGCACTGTGGGGACCACAAAAAGTGCTGCGGGGACCACAAAAAATTGCTTAAGAAACCCAAATTGGTTTCTTGCATTGGAGATGCTCTTAAAATTTTCTGAATCTGAATATGTGATATATAATGAAATTCGTTTAATCGAATTAGTTGGGTGCTTAAACATGACTTTGCGTTTAGAATTTTTTTTTTTAAATATCTTAGTATGTACATTAAATGTTTTAACTTAATAAATAAAGAAAATAAGTTTTAAAAACTAAGATAAAAGCATTTTTTACGAAAGAAAAATAAAAGCGTCTTACTAAGACGATAGGGTAAAACGCAATACATCATTAAACAATCTTGTAAATATGTGTATGTTTAATCTTATCATCTTTTCAGTGTAAAAAAAAAAGTATTAAGAAAAAAAATGAAAGTGTGTAGAATGAAAATGGATAAAAATATATTAAAAAAATTGAAAAGATGATGGAAATAAGATTGTTGGATATAGATGAAAAAAAAATTAAAAAGAGAAAATATTTGAATTAATATAATTTGTTAGATAAGACAAAATATTAGATAAAAATATATTATTATATTTTTTTATCATTAATATAATTATTTAGTATTATTTTTTATTAATATTATTTATTATTATTATATTATTATTGTTGCTGTAATAATATAATTACGAATAGTCCATCCACTGTGTCATTTGAATGAGTCTAGACCAAAAGCATGTGGCCATAATCGGTTAGCGAAATCATATAACGGATCATGGCCATTAGGAGCTTGTGATCAGATAAAAAAAAGGCTTTGGCAACACTTTTTTTATTTCGTTTTGTTTTGCATGAACTTTCATCTCTTTTCTTCTTATTTTGTAGTAAAATATTGTGCAGTGAGATCCATTGTTTTTTTTATTTTTACTTTTCATTTTTTTAAAGCACACGTAATTTTATACTTTCGTCTTTTTTCATCTTCATTCCTCTATCTTTCATATGTTCCAAACGAAAAATATAATACATGAATCTTGACATAGTGAAAATAAAGAAGAGAAGGAGTGAGGAGTTTATGATGGTTTGATTGCGTGAAAGTGGAGGATTTTTTTTCGGAAAAAAAAATGGACTCCACACATAAAAACTTTCACACTAAAGTGAGCGGAAATGCGTGAAAGTTATTTCTCTTCGTTTATTGCTATTCTTACACGCCTGTCATGGATTTCATTCTCTCTTTTGCATAATTAGTTATGCTCCCCCTAATAAATAATAATTATTATAATAATAAAATAAATAAATAATGATAACAAATTTAAATAGCAGTAGTAGTCATAATAATAATATATGTTTATTTAATATTAGTGAAAAATATTTAATATTACATTTAAAATATGAGTGTTCACATTTTATTTTGTTAGAACATAAGAAGGATGAAGTCACAACGATTTTATAATGACCATATTTAATACTGTTTATAGATTCCATAGATTTGAAAAGGAGTGTCAGAAACACATTATTTTTAATATACTATTTTCTATGAATTAAAATTTATAAAATTAGGATAGATATTCATTAAATATGAAGTGGGAATCACAAATTTTTTTTGTTTTTTAAATAAATTTTAACAATAAGAAGAAGTGTTAAAAAAGTGTATTTGGTATTTGAAGGTGTCATCCTAACATTTCTTTTTGAAAAATATGATATCTCTTTGATTACAAAATGTATTTCTAAGCTCTTTAATATGTTTTGTATCTCTCTAATCCCTTAAACAAAGGCTTGAACTTAACTTATACATTCGTCTTGTTAGGACTATATAGTCAATGAGTCTTTATCTTAATTTTTTCTAAGCGAAAACGTTGAAGCACTTTGTGTTAAGAGAATACTTGATCAATTGCTTAGATAAACAAAATAAAGAATATTTTGTTGGAGTCTAAAAAGACTTATGTTAAAGAATATTTATAAGAGTGTTTATGTTAATAGAAGTCTTGATGGTACCAAGAGTAGGCATAGTCTTGAGATAAGATGAATGAATATAAAAAAATTGTATTTATCTCTTCATTTATCTCTTTTACAACTTTGATTAAGTCTATTATAAAACCTTTTTTCAAGAGAAAAATGATTTCAAAGTGTTGAAAAACAACTCACTTCTTTATATTAATTTCGTATTTACGATTCTTCAAAATAAAAAAATCAATTCATCTTCAAATTAATGTTAAAAACTTGTTGCATTATTAAATACTTCCCAAGTAAAGGAGGTATTGAAAACAAGTTGAAGTTGAATGAATCTTCCAATTATATTTTTCTTTTCCTATATGATATTTATGTTTCTTATCCTCATCTTTTTGTAAAACAAGCATGGGTTGGCTGCTCAATAGAAAACATTACGTTACTGATGAATATGCTAGTGAACTGGCATTATTATATTATTTTATTTTAGGTGCCCAGATTAGGTTTATGTAATGTATAATCCATCAAAATAAAGTCAAAACCACTCATTTTATTTTATTCCAATAATAAAGATGAGTACACGTTATAATATTCACGGTTCTTCAAATGAACGCTCATAATCTGATAAATTGTTCTAGCTATAGCTATGCTATAATACGCTCAATTAATGCGACAGCGACGAAGGAGAACTATTGGTAATGGTTCGACTTTGTAGTAATAAAGTTTTTCAAATGGTTCAAATCATGTAAAGTTTCAGCCCAAAAATGGAGAAACTGACACGTAAGCTAGTGACAACTGGGAATCGGAAAATAAGGTAACCTAAACAAAATACATCCTCTACTGGCTTCCATCCTCTATCTATATCTACATTCAAGAAAATCTAAAAGATGAATACAAGGAAAATAAAGAGAAAAAGGTAGAAAATAGAGAAATGAAATAAAAAAATAGAAAGAGATGGATCTGGAGAGAGCCACCACTGAAAAATATACAAATATGGAGTAGTTATCATATTCTCCTCTCCACATTCTGAGGAAGAAAAATGCTGGTGTTAGTGATAATTTCTCCCACATTCTTCCCATAGATCGATTAAAATTAGTGAAAATCATCAATTTTAATGGTTTTGTTTCTCATTTATCAATATATAAATTAATAGAAAAAATTATTAAATAAGAAACAAAATCTACTAAAATAATAATTTTTAATAAATTCTAAATAATCAGAAAGTTATAAAAAAGAGTATCATTAAAAAAAGGTTAAAAGAAAGTATATAAACATTTCTTTTTCCAAAAATTTAATAAGATTGCGTGAAACAAAATTCCTTAATAAATGTCCCTCCATTAATAACTATACACATTGGTTATCACATGAATTTTTTATGTGAGTAACAAAAATGAACATGTAAAGTAATTATTTGAAATTAATTAACCAATTAATATAGTTAAAAAATAAATTATCAAATTTGAGTGTTTTTTTCCCATATAACCGAATGAAATCAAAATTACTTGTTAATTCCTACAAGTAGTAAAATATTGAGTAAGAATATTACACTTTCGTTGATTTGTTCTAAGAATTGAAGATTATACCGTCACTAGTCAGTGAGTGTCACTAGTATTAACATATTAGTAATGATATTAAGTAATGTACAAAACCCACCTTGATATGAAAAAAGAAAAAGAAAAATTATCTTGCTGAGGGGAGGCAACTATTTGACAAGTCAGGGCTCTCAATTTCAAGAAAGCTTGCAAGTAAAGTCTTACGTGAAGACTGTGGCTTTGAATTACCACCTGAAGAAGATAGCTTCAGTTGACTTTCTGTCCCCTTTTCAAGGTTAGAAGCATCTTGTATAGCCAAAATTACCTCTTGCATCCTTGGCCTGCATGCACCATGTTGTTCTACACATTGCATGGCAATTTCTGCAACCCTCCAAACTGACTCAGTTTTCACATTCTCCATAAGGGAAGGATCCATGATGCTTATCACATCTCCTTTACGAATTAAAGATCTTGCCTGCAAACATACGTAAAATTTGCATGTGGGGTTGACATATATTAAAGTATGCAACAAAATTGCTAAGAGGTACATTCCTAGCAAAATTATTGACTAAAATATACTATTTTGGTCTCTTGTCTTTTTTTTTTTTTCTTTCAATTTGGTTTCCGAAGTTTAAAAGTTTCACTTTGTTCTCTTAAAATGTAATTTTTTAAGACCAAGTTGGTCTTTGTATTAGTTTACCACACTACCTTTGTCAATTTGCTGAAATATGACAAACCGAGACCATATCAAATAGGTATTTGTCACATTAGTCAAAATTAATACCATTGGTGCAAAAAATTGGCGAAATATTCAATTTGATCTAACACATCAGAAACTTTGAGGGTCTAAATTTGTTAAACTTGGGGACTGTATTTTAGCCAAAGTTAATTGCTTCAAAATCAAATGCTATCGTTGCATATGCTCATGTTTCAGCTTCTGGTTTGGCAAACTTTGCGGATACTATTTTTTCAACTTTGGATTGTTGAGAAAAAGGCTAACATACCCAGTGAACGATATTCATTTCAGGACCATAGTCTTCTGATGATACAGCCTTTTTTCCTGATATCAATTCCAGCAGAACAACTCCAAAACTGTACACGTCACTCTTTTCAGTCAATTGTTGATTTGCATAGTACCTGTTCACGGGGAAAACCTGAGTTCAAGGAGTTAAGGAGAAATGATATTTGGATGATCATAGGACACATGAGAACCATGGCTTACTCAGGATCCAGGTAACCTACAGTTCCCCTTGCAACACTTGATATGTGAGTTAAATCTTCTTCAGCTAGCCTTGAGAGTCCAAAGTCTGACACTTTTGCTCTCATATTGATATCAAGAAGAATATTGCTTGTCTTCACATCGCGGTGAATGATACTAGGATTACATCCTGTGTGTAAGTATTCAAGACCTACAGAAATAGAAAATTGCTCTTTAACTGTTAAGTTGGAAGTGAAATGCTAAAATTACTTGTGGACCAAGAAGCTAGTTATTAATCAACCTTTAGCTGCATCTTCTGCAATTCGAAGGCGAGCTAACCAATCTAATTGCTTCTGACTGGAACATTCTGTCACGACATTAGAATTATTTTCATGACAGAAACTTTACAACTGGGTAAGTAAATGAACAAAAAGGTGAGGAATTAGACCATGAATATACTCCCTCAAAGTGCCGTTGTGCATATATTCATAAACTAGAATATGCTGATATTCTTCTTCACAATATCCAATCAGAGGAACCAAGTTTCTGTGATGAATTCTTGATAAGAGGGCTACCTGCATTTGTGATTCTACAATCAATGAGCTGAAAATTAAGGTTTTCTCAATTTCTTAAGCTGTTTGAGCATTGATATTATTGTATCTCTAACTCAAGGAATACAATCTTTTTGATTGAACGGCAGCTAAAAATCTTTAGTAGGATTCTGACAGATTGATTATACAGAACCAATTCTCAATCAGAATTCAAATATGGAAATGCTACCTCATTTACAAATTGCTGGTTCCCATAGCTGGATGGATCAGTCATAGTCTTAACTGCCACCTCTTTTCCGTCTTTCATTTTCCCATAGTAAACAGATCCAAAGCTTCCTTTGCCAATATTCTTTGAAAAATTATTAGTAGCTTCTTTCAGCTCTGAGAGGGTAATATAGTAAGCAGTACCTTCATCCATTATATTCCCATCCCGACCAAATGAGTATCCAGTTAAAGGTTTAGTGCTGCTGCGTCCAGAAACACCTGCAGGGCACAGGAATGGTTTGATGATAGAACTTGATATTTGTCAATTTAAAAGTAATAAATTTGACTAGGTGGACTAACCCTTTTCGTCACGTTTCTGTTGAGATGTCTTTCTCCGCAGAATAAGCAATAGCCCCAAACTTGTTAAGAACAATATTAATAGAATCACTAGTACTCCAATAGAAATTCCTAGCATCAATTGAAAATGCTTCTTGTTCCCTTTATGTAGTTCAGGATTATCATCAAAGCTGGAAGGAAAAACAGATATCTGTTACTTCAATCTAGGTACTAAACTAATAAAAGAGATCCTCATCCTATTATATTCACACTTAAGTTGATTCAAATTCAAATTCAATCGGGTGTTTAGCTTCTTCACTTAAATTGACCTGATACTAGAAAAAAAAAATATGTTTTTGATGAAGATACTTACTTGAAAATGATTTTTCCAGACAGTAATCCTGATGGTATTACCCCACTAAATGAGTTATTCTGTATGAACCTGTCATAGATCCACAGATGTGCATGATGCATAAATGTCTGAGGATAACAAATGTGTTTCGTTGGAGAAATTCAGGGTTAACTAGGAAAATGCTTCAAACTCTCGAAGTAGAGATGATAAACATGGATGATTAAGTGCTACATACAGTGCTTGTAAACTTGGCAAGCTACCCAAGTAAGATGGCAATCGACCAGTCAATTTGTTGTTCTCTAGATGCCTACATGACATTAGTTGAAAATATTAAAATAAGAAAAAATGAACATAGAATTGTGTTTGCCAAATATTGATTCCACCCCAAACCTTCGATCATAAAAGGCTATGTGTGAAACTAAAGAACTTACACAATCTTTAGATTGATAAGATTGCTCATGTCAGGAAGTTGTCCTGTGAGCATGTTGCCATCTAACCACCTATGAAAACAACCATGATTTACAAAATAAATATTTTTTTAAGCAAAAAACACGTTTATTTGAAGGTGGCTTACTTACAGTTCTGTCAATGCTTCCATGTTGTTGAGCTCCCCTGGGATTTCACCCTTGAGATTCCTTCTTGACAGGTTTCTGATACAACTTATCACAATGAGTAAATATTTGTACTGGTTGAAGTTCCAGTAAATATTTTCTATGGAAAAATGTTATGTGGACAATTGGAATATTGATAATAATTTTCCATCTTGCTTCTGCCCAATTGGTTCTACAAATATAATTATTCCAGTATCTGGCATTCTATAATACCAACTTTTGGAATTCAACACTCTTGTGTGTATAAAAACTGCTGCCAGAGAGACTCTAACAGAATGACAATTATTCACCAGGCTAGAATTTAGCATAAAACAGATACATCAACAAAAAGGTATGGAGATGTTACATCTTCGTAATTCTTGGAGGTGTAGTTGTGCTACAATTTACCCACTCCCAGGGAGTTGGAACACAGGGATCACCTTCATTCTTCAGGACACTTTCAGCAGATAAGAAACGAAATGCATTTACAAAATTTGCTGTAAAATAAAAGTATGGTTAGCATCCTGTTCAGTCGTTACAACAATGCAATCGTTTTAACTTAGTGATCAAACTTGAATTATTTGATCTTTGATGTAGTTACCCTTTCAGATAAGCTATTTTGGACATACAAGAAAAGATCAATTTTGTCAAACAAACTGATATTAAGAACTTACAGTCTTGCCTGTCAGTCTTTGAAGCAATCGGCGTGTATTTGCTAATTTCCATTGCATTTAGAAGAGGTCCTTGAGTGGAATCCCGGGTCTTAACAAAGGAGAACGAAAGCACAAACTCCAGACTCACATTCATGTAACTTGGTTCATAGAGAGTGTAGCTCCCATTGGCATTCTCAGCTATGTTCACCACGGCATTGCTATAGTCAGCTATGTAAGGTTGCTCCAATTTGAATTTTCTAGTCTCATTCTTAGGCAGATCTTCAATCTCCGCGAGATATGCATAAGCTCTAGCATTGCCAGGGAAGTCTTCCAGGTTTAGTCTATAGCTAAGTATTCCTTTGGTGCCAACAACTGCAGTTTGCATCACTTTAACAGGTGGGTATTCTCTTGTCTCTATTTCTATTTTCTTTGTTGTGTTAATTCTTTCCGTGCCTGGGGCCACCCCAACAAGATAATTTTGTCTTTTAATAAGATCAGACTCCCAAATTCTATCATATGGGTCATCTGGATACCTGATAAAATATTTGTTAATAAACAAATAAATAAACAAATCAAGCCAATGGCACTCAATATATTGATTTTTTTTTTTTCCAATCAAGCTATCAATGATGCAAAATTTTAAACATAGATTCCATTAGAAGTTAAGAACTTTGTTCTATCATGTCAAATATTTGAAACTCTCCATTCTTGCCAAAAACTTTAGAAGAAGTAGAAACCAAAATACTATAAGGGGGATCCATACCTGACAACATCCTCACTTGGAGCACCAAAGTTAATTCTTGCAGCCACCTTCAAGAAAAAACTGCCTTCAAAATCTGTGGCATACATAGAAAGGTTCAAGGGCCTTAGCTCAAGGGTAGATATGAAGGGAGAACCAGTGCTAGCACAACACATGCAAACATCAATAGAGTCTGAGGGTGCCCTGAAGATCATTTCCTTCACGTAGATTCTGGAGGCATCATAGATTGACACAGTAGCCCATTTGGTTGCATCCAAATAGAGCTGAAACTGAGGATATGTGTCTCCATCATCCAAGCTGCCATATTGAAACGTTGCTCGCACCAGATACCTTCTTCTCTCCTCAGTGACAAGTGTATAGCAGTATTTTCTGCTGTCTATAGGAAACTCTCGGCGTCTCTGATACTGAAACTTGTTTCCACTTGGATTTTGTACCTCCACTGGCTTGCCATGTTTCATGATCCCAATGTCTGATATCCATGCAAGCCCTGTGCTTTTATCAGTGTAGTTACTTGTCCCTCCACAGTCAATGCTGATAAATTCTGCAATCCAAAATCAAATATCTCACAGGTTTATAGCCAATTAAATTGGTGTTTTTGGTGCTGTTCTTCAATTAAAATTGGATTCTTACTTTCGAATCTTACATTGATCTTTAATACAAGCATTTATTATGCAGATTACCGAGATGAAACTTCAATTCTAATTGAAGAACAGCACTAAAAGCACTTTAGGAATTGCATCTGAGTTTTGTCCTTCTCTCTTCTGCCTTCTGTCATGAAATGACATGATATTTTGGAAAATAAACATATTCTACTTGAGAATTTTGCGTTGATAAAAAAAGAGTTGAAGTTTTTTATGATGCATGGTTGCTTGATCTGAAATTGTATATATTCAGAACTACCTACCTGAGTTGTTGTGATCTACTAAAGAAAACATACCTTCAAGTTGGCAAACCGCAAATGATGTTAGCAGAAGAAGTGTAACCAAAAAAAGAGAACATA
The DNA here is from genome assembly GCA_007407185.1 of Glycine tomentella. Taxonomy (NCBI): domain Eukaryota; kingdom Viridiplantae; phylum Streptophyta; class Magnoliopsida; order Fabales; family Fabaceae; genus Glycine; species Glycine tomentella. The sequence continues at coordinate 5,870,826 of PYAF01003302.1, forward strand.
AACCCATTGAAACGAGGAAGAGAAAGTAATAATTTGCATCAAGAATTTTGGGTGATGGATAAAATTAACTGCTTGTAGTTTGAGTTCAGCCTCACAACCAGATTTCTCCCACTTAACTTTAACTTTTTTGATTGATGAGTTTATTGATTAATGTTCATTCGCGTTTGTTGTATCTTTATCTGATGTTGGAATCTTCTTTTTCTTTAAGAAAATATGACTTCATGTTCTCCTTTTCTTTTTCTCTTTCCCCTTAAAAAAAGAGTGACACAGAAGGCACAAGCTCAATCAGTCACTCTACGAAAAAAAATGAGGAAATTAATGTGAACCCACTAGTTTGTTTTCACTGGAAGAAGCTACGACAAGTTGGGTAAAATAAGCTGTCTTGTGGCTATCGACAACAAGAACAGAAACAATGTCGGGTTGCTGAACAGGTTGTATCAATAATCCTGCATGCACCAACACATTATGGTAAGATCCACCCCTTTTCTTTGTTATTAAGTATTACTAATGTTTTGTACTGAAATTGTACCGTTCCTTTTAATATATTGACATAAGTTGATAGATGATATCATGGTATGAAAATGCTATCTACTGTAAAAATTGTCTTAGATACAACCTTAACCGTGCCAAAAGCAGTGGCCAAAGCCAAAAGATGAAAACTAGGTGCATGATTTGAATGGAAGGGTTATTAAGTACATTATGTAATTTTTTTATACCATGACAGTCATACGAAGTATTTAATTACTAATTTTGATAATAATTAATTTTTATTAAAAAAATCTGATTGATTATTTAGTAAATATTCCCTTCCAATCATATTTTATTCATACATAAAATTCAAATCCGAAAACTTACTTAAGATCCAAACCCAGGACCAATGACATGATGGTATTACATTTGTAATTTAATTTGTGCTTTGGCTGACCGCATAAGGCATAATCTTATCAATGGTGCAACTTTAGACCATGTTGTTGTCTTTATGCTTTTTGAAGCTTGAAAAAGTACACAGATATTGTGCGGTCCCCTCTCTAATCTCGATGCAATAAATTCAGTGGTCCACTATGCACAGATTTACTCTATCCCTTATATGCAACTAGCCTTCTTCCTCTTGTTTTCCCTTACAACTAGTATCAAATTCTAACATAGGCTCATACTACAATATGGAAAAAAAAAAAAAAAATCAACAATTGAAAGAGATGCTTACAACTAGTATCATATAAATGGACAAAAGAATCCGTGTCTTTTTATTCAATCTTCGTTGGGAAGAATAAAATTAGAATGATGATCCTTTCATAAAATTTATACAAACTAACTTTTCTCTTATTCGTTGTGAACTCATCTAAAATATTTAGAAAAAGATCCTATTGATTTTTTGCTTTTTTGCTTAAACTCTCCCTACCAAGAAGAGACAAGCACAAAACACGGTTGTATTTATATTCTTTTTCTATATAAAACTCGTAAAACAAAAAGAGTAATGGAAAGAAGAAAAAGAAAAGCGCGTGATAAAATAGTTTATGCAAATTGTAATGAAGAGAAATGAAAAAAAAAACGTTAATGTTATTGAAAATATTATTTGGTTAATTAATGTACATCCATTTAATTTTAAAAGAACATTTTAACAAATTTCACCTTTTAAGCATATATATATATATATATATATATATTTAAAATTATAACTTAATTGCAACGAGGTAGTTTCATTTTTTTTTAATAATAGTGGTATAATGAAAAAACGCCTCCAATATTATTGGTTAAAGGGCTAATGGTATGTTGAGGTTACTAACAAAAGCAACTCAAAATTACTTGATTAACTTCTACTGTCAAAGGATCTCTTTCGAGTGAGTTGTTACTAAATGTAATTTTAGTGATTTTAGTTATTTCAAGAGGAATTTAAACTTACATTTTTAAGAAATATGAAAGTTTGTTCTCATCCTTAATCACATGTATTAATCTGTATTGACATGAGACGGTAGAATCTTACATAATCAAACTTTACACTTCCCAAGCTCCTATGCTAGATCTTACCCTAGTGTTTATTTAAAAGGAAAAAAAATATTTAGACAAAGATAACCAATCTTCTTATTTCATTAAAAACAAAATAATATATACTAAGAATAAACAAAATACCTTTGATTTGGTATCCATATTTCATTGGATAATTTTATCCTTAAACAACTTTTAAATTTTCAATTTTTTTTCTTTTAACCTACATTAACTTTCCACTACTTTTATATTATTAGTTAAATTAAATTAAATTTTATATTTTTAGACATAATAATAAGTAAATATATTAATTTCACATTTTAATTAAATTTCTTTCTTTTTTGACATTTTCTTCTTACACCAACAGAAATAGTATTTGAGTGGATTGCATAATATTTTCCCTAATTTATATATTTTTTTCCTTCAAAACAATTTTTCTTTTTGTATTCCTTATCCATCTCACTTCCCTTCTTTCATTTCCTTTTAATAATACCAACAAAAAAATAGATGGTATCGATTTTTTTTCGTAGAAATTATAGACAATATCAAAAAATTTATAACACTCACACACCATACTCAACCAACTGAGTTAGACTCCTTTAATTACATGATATCAATTACTGATGTCATATGACAATTATTACCTTTTGATCCTATTTATAAAATATAAGTTATCTAACCATATTCACCTTTACTAAAAAAAAAATATTTTCCCCTTTATTTGTTCTACTTTTTTTAGGGGATTTGTTCTTCTTCTATCATCCATGATTTTCTTACATTTTTTTTATACTTTAAACCTTTCTTTATCCGTGTCTTCTTTTTCCACCACATCATATATAATTTTTTGTCTTTCAATCTTTTTTCTCTAATGGTATAAATACCCCAATGAGATGTTAAGCCATCATTTTCATACAAGTAGTCAAGTATCATTTTCCTATCTCGACATTATTACTTTGTTTCAATTGAAATTTGTGGAAGCACGCCATTCAGTCAAAACTTATAAAGCCGATACTTTCTTGTATATCATATTCAATGTGAGATTGTTAGGTCTGGTATGTTTGGACTTAGGGTGTATGTACTAGGTAGTATCACTTTAGGGTGTATGCACTAGGTAGTATCACTTGTAGTTGTATGCATCATCACCCCCCCTTTTTACATATTAGCTTTGTGAGAATGCCATGTGCTAGTATTTTGTATACAGTGATGCATTGCTTTATGCAAATTATTGATGGTAAAGAAAGTTAACCAAGCTCAATAGTAGAATTTACAATTAAAATTTTAATGGTATCATAATCTCTTTTCAGCAATCTTTTCGTTCAAAATGCTACATGGCTGCATTCCCGCACCTCCCTCCCTCCTTAGGTCCTACAAGTATAATGGTTACTACCTGAATGTTAGCTTCTTTGAAACATTTGGGCCTTGCCCAACGCAAGGACTTAGCCCATATATGAAATGATGTGATGTATATTTATTGGGGACGTTAGTTTTTTTTTTCTTTTATCTTTTTCTGAGCGACCCTATTATTGATGTCTTCTTCAAAAATAATGATCAATCTTTGTAGGATAGTGTGCACATAAAATGAATGTTCCTTTTTTAAAAATGATTTATTTCATATACAAAAATTGACTCAAATCTTAATTAAAGGATACAAATCACTATGGCTTATACCAATTGTTGTTGGTTGGATATGTTAAATTCAACGAGTCTAGCTAGATATTCGACCAAAATACACACACACATATATATATATATATATTATCCAAAATATCCATAAAATCTTGTAATTTTTAAGAATTTATAATAATTTATAGGATAAATTGCATTTTTTAAAATAAATTATTTCTAAACTCTTATAAAAAGTTAAAGTAAAAAAAAAATCTTCTTTTTACTTAATTTAGCTATGATTTTAAAGTCAATATATATAAATTTAACGAAGAATATATAATATTCAGAGACAAAAATTAGGATAATAAGTTAGAAATTTTGAAACTAAAACTACAAAAGATAAAGTGTTTTTTGAACTATAAAGAATTTGAGTTTTAATATATTTTCAACATGTTATTTAATTATTTATATCACATTATTAAAAAATAATTAAGACAATAACATTTCAATCATCTTTAAATTAATACATAATTTATCAACTTTAGTTGTGGGGTGGGGGGGGATTTCTTTGTTGCTTTTCCCTATATATGTACCTAAGCCTTGGAAAAGTTTAGCATATGTAATATCAGCCATGTAGTCTCGTCTCGTGACCTCACCCACTTGCAATTTCTGAATTGTTTTACCGCTGCAAATGCAAAAGGGTGTGTGTGATACGCTGTCTAGCTTTAGCTTTTGGTCCTTTTCATGGGAAGAAAATGAATTAGTCACGGTTGGAATAGCAAACTTGTTTTCACCACAAAATGCTGGCAGCGGCACCATTAATATTAATGTTCCTTGTAGCAGAGAAAGTTTGAGAAATTAATGAAAAAGTAAACAAGAGTAGGCACAACATTTATTAAAGGGTCCAAAGTAACACTATGATGCGAGGTACAAGGAATAGCATTATTCTCTCTTCTTAATTATAAGATCATTTTCTAAAACTTGTTTATCTTTTTTTATAAGATTTTTTTCTAACTTTAAATGCATTAATTATTTTTTCATATATTTTTATTTTATTATTCTCTTTTTAAACATTAATAAAAAATATAAGTGAATAAAAAGAATAATTTTAAAATGATAGTATAAATAATTAACAAATTTAACATGATAATGACTTTTGTAAAGGACATGAATTAATTAAAATGAACTTATAATTAGGGAACGATGTAATAATTGTACAAAAGTATAAAGTATATAATAGAACTTTGTCAAAAAACACAAATGTCAATGGTAAAGCCATGCTAGTGCAGTGCAGTTGACGATGAAATTAATGAAGGAAGGAAAAGGTAAGATATGTGACCGAAGGCATCCTTTTCTTTCCTTACAGTTTGCGAAGTTTGAAAATCAAGCAACCTACTCTCTTAGCTTCCTTTTAATAGATATATCATATAACCCTCCTTCCTTGCTTCCTTCTAATTTCATGCTTCAAATATCCCCTTTGAATTTGATTAAAGAAACCAAACTGGTCCCATTTTCTAGAAAGCTCAAACTCTTTTTCTTTCAAACTTTTTGTTACATTTTTCTTGTGGAGACTTAGAATGTGGCAAAATCAGCCCAACAACTATTCTTACAGTGATTCCGTCAAGGCTCTCGAAGATGATATGCAACATGCTAATACCCTGTAAGTTCCTCGTTATTTTTATTTTATTTTATTTTTCAAGGGTATATTTTAGTTATACATTATCGCATTCCCCCTTTTAAGGTAGAATCATTTGGCCATCGTTTTTTCCTGTTTCCATTTTATGGATAACAAATTTAAAGGGCTGCATTATCACAGAAGCAACATGGTATGATCGGTATCTGTACAATTTAACATGGTTGAAGTTTGGTCAGAGTTTGAGAATATTAGAGGAGACAGTGTTAACTGCACAATCAAAATGAACCATAAAGACTCAATTCAGAAAAACAATCTTGAATATATGTATGTGTGTGTATATCCTACAGAGAAATGCATTTTAGTCACAAGCCATGGCCCGAAATGCCAATTTTAATCATCTAGCAGAACTACCTACAAAGGAAAGCCATCCCCTTATGTAACAGTTTTCCTTTGGTTTGCTCAATTTTTTCGGTGGGTTGTAAAATTGCTAGAGTGCCAATGCCAATGTGTTGCTAAAATTATATCTTAATTATAGTGTATACATCAATAATATAAAGGATTTTTTGATTTTTTCACTCTTATCTAATTACAAATCATCAAGTATAATAAGTTTATTGACATCTATAATAATTATCATACAAATTGTATCAATATTGATTTTTGATTGATTGACCTTGACTATACATGGAATTTAAACTCGTTATATTTTATGTTTGACTAATCTATGCTTTATGCTAGCTGTGGTTGAGCTTACACATGTTATTGACATCTAAAAAAAATGCAGGGCATCAACACTTCCTCGAGATTATGATGGAAACTATTTTCAGATGAAATTATCGTACAGCCCCTTTTCTCCTATTTTTTTGTACTCGATTGAATGGTTGGATTTTAGTTGTACAGACACTTTGCCCACGTATTTGGGCTTACTCCACATTATTGTTTTCAATGTTAGTCACTATCACTTCTGGTTAATTTCTTCTCTTTTATGTTCCCCCACCACCCCCCACCCCCGCGGCCCCCAAGTTCAGTTTTCTAATTCTTTCACTCCTTTTGTCTACTTTGCCCCTACCTTTTCACCGTGGAAATGTAAATGAATTTAGCTGTGCTTTGTTTGACCTAGTCCAGGTATACGCTGATGGAATGCCATCTGTTTCCTCAAAAAAAAGGAAAGCAACTATAAAGGAATTTTATGGTATGTCTTAATGTTATGTATAGGAGATATAAGGTTGATCCAGTGGTTAAGAAAGAAGAGGAGGAGGAGAAGCGTGAGTTCGATCTCTCAAAAACTAACAATTAACATTTACTGATTAAAAAAACATATTTACATGTATCTTATCTTGCTGCCTTTTTCTCTTAAACTTTGATGATGGCATATGTTTTTGCAGCTGTCATATACCCTTCATTAAGGTTACTTCAAGGCGAGTTTAATAATGATAAAAGAAACAGTTGTGCAGAAAGAGGCCTGAAAAGGTTCTCAATAAAGATCTAGAGGGAGATGAGGAATGTGGCATATGCATGGAAAACGGCATGAAGATGGTTCTGCCTAATTGTGGACATTCTTTGTGCATTAGCTGCTTCCATGATTGGTACTGTCAAATGCCACAATGTCTACAACATCATCTTATTAATCTTTTTAAGAGGAATGTCCACCAAAAGTGGTGATTCTTTTAACAAATTTCAACGAATCACAAAGCAAATGTTAAAAAGAGTGTCACATATAGCGGCCAGCATTTTTCTCTTTTTAATACTTGATAAAAAAATAATATTAAATAAAAATGTACATGCATGCAATATTTTAGAAACACAAAGTATATAATATGAAGATTTTTTTTTTTATCAGTAAAAAAAAAAAAAAAAACGGTGGTTATTGGCAGCAGATGTGGTGGTTGGACAGAAGATTATTTCGCTGACATTGCAAAATGTAACAGAAGAAAATTTCAGGTATATGAGATCAGTATCATGCCCATTTTGCCGTGGAAACCCGAGGAGGATCAGTCCTAGAGATTTATGGGTGGTTATTGGCAGCAGTGATGTGGTTGACAGGATTACCATTGCAAAGAAGAATTTAAGACGCCTCTACCTTTACATTGAAACTCTGCCTCCAATCATATCGGATGCACATGTATATACATTCAATTACATGCTATAACTTGAAGAAAAACGGTGCTAAATGTTAATTATAATTATTATTATGCAATTGAAAGAATACAATTATACAAACGGTGCTAATGCCGCAGCCTCATGCTTTGTTGTTATACTATTGAAGTGGTACAAAGCACAAACTATGAAAGGCATCATAGATATTTTGAATTTTTTTTCACTTATGAAGTCTAAAGTTCTCGTTGAATGGCTTGGAAATTGACACGTTCTAGCTTTTTATACACTAATAATCAACGGCTGAATTATGGTATACGGAGTCATCAGAGACAATTAAACAGTAACTATTTTCACAATATGATGAGAAGTAAGGAAATTTGAGAGATGATGTCATGCTGAGCTGGTTTTATTTCTAGAAACCTCTTACAGTTATGGTCTATGTTTAACTGGCCCAATTGTGTTTGGTCAAAGATCATTAACAGCCCAAATGACTCAATTATACTCCTGGACTATTAGTATTACTACATGTTTTGGAAATAACTAAATTACTTCACTAAGTAATCTTTTGTTATTTTTGATTTTTCATAATCACACCATGATTTTGACTGTCAGAAAGTATATTCAAACACGAACTATGTGTCACGTGTGTGCCTGATTAGTTGTTGTATATTTTATGTGCACTACTGTTGTAATGTTCTTCATTAAGCTTCCTACATTTTTATAAGTGCGGTTGAATGAATACTCCTTTTGGAAAAAAAAAAAATGTTACATACATATGCCAAATGTGTTGTTTTATTTTATGACAAAGAAGAAGGGTCTTGCTCTGGCAAGTGGATAAAATGATTAAGCACAAGCATATTCTCCAGAAGCAACTTGCTCATTGCATTACTCAAACAGCTCCTAGTTACAGGGTAAATAGTGAAAATTTTAACAATGAAAAGTTAAAAAGAAAGAATGAAAAAAAGAGAGAATAAAACAGGTAAAGAGCAACTGATGAAGCATCATGGGGGGGAATAAGGCAGACCCATTTTCTTAACTTTTTTCATTAAACAAATGAAAAGCTGTGCTCCACTTAGCTGAATTAGTTGCATGGAGTTGATCCATTTTCTATTATGTGAGTATTCAATCATGCCCGGGCTCACTACCCATTCCTTTATTTAAAATATAATTCCCCTTATCAAAAAGAATTTCTTAGTGGGAATTTTCCTTTTAGGGTCATTTAGTTTTTGACTATAGTTCTTTTGCTATCCCAAAAATCCCTTCCGTACTCCACACCACACAGGCTTACCTTTAAATCCCCTTAGTTAAAACTTCAAAGTGAAACCCCCAAAACTAACTTTTTCTTCCTTGGTAACATTGCAGTCCCTCTGTGAATGAACCTCAACCACCAAGTACACTTCCAATTGAAGTGTGAGATAAAATAAAGGAACAAGAAGGAAGAAGTTGGCATTACTTCTGTTGATCATGGAAAAGTGAGAGAGAAAAGACAGACGGATTTGAATCCTCTCAACTGTTATTTTTAATAAAACTAATATTTAGCGATAAAAAAAACTTTTGTTAATCATGGAACTTAATTAAGTCATAATTAGTTCAATTAAGTCATTGTTTAATAGAGTTTTAAAGAAGATGCCACCTTATCGCTTGTTATGCGCAGCAAATGGAGCTATCTTGGCCTTCAAATGTTATATTGGTAGGGGTATCGTGGCCTCTATCAAGTTGATGTTAATCAAATTTGGGTTACAATTAACGCTGATTGGGTAATCTTGCGTCATTATGGTGCACCTAATGGGTCTATATGATTCTATAGAATATAGATCATTAAGATGGCATAATTGGATACCTTTTGATTTTGATTTAATTATGTGTTCTCACATCCTTTTCTTTTTTTTTAGTGCAACCTCCATTAATATTTAATTAGTATTTACGGTAATTCTACTTTCCAATTTCACCCAAAACACTAGACACACACATTAACAGGTGTACGTGATGTGAACTTCCTTTGATATAATCTCAACATAAAATTATTATTATCATCCCTATATATAATTATTTATGCAAATTCTTAATTACCGTCTCCAATAATTAGTCTTGAATATTCTCATACAATTATTCCTAAACATTATTAATTATTGCCTCCTATAACTGCTATTAAATATTCTCCTACGACAATTATATTACATATCATATCACTCACATATTTACACATTCAGCTTAATAACGTCAAGTTGCATTAGAATTTTCAATATTCACCTTGTCAACAGAGGCGGAACTAGGGGGGGTTAGGGTGGGCCCCCGCCCCCCCAAAAAATTAATAAAAAAAGAAAAATGAAAGGAAAAAAAAAAGAAAAAATATTAAAAAAAAGGTAAAAGGGAAAAGAAAAATATATAAAGAAAATGTAGTAAAAAAAGAAAAAATATTAAAATCATAAAAAGGAAAAAAAACATAAAAGAGGAAAATATATATATATATAAGAAAGGAAAGAAAATGTAATAAAATAAAATGGGAAAGAAAGATAACAGAAAAAGAAAAAAAGGAAAGGAAGATAATAAAATGAAAAAAATAATAATAAAAAGGAAAATAATAAAGAGAAAGAGGGAGTATGAACACAAAGGAGAAAAAAGAAACACAAATCCCAAGAAAATAGAAGGAGTCAAAAAAGTTGTTTCATTTGATAAATCAGTGAAAGAAAAGAGTTTCAGGTATCTCCTCATTTCTTTCTTTTTTTCTCTTTTTCTCTTTCGTTATTCTGTTCG
>PYAF01003302.1:5881000-5914297 GCA_007407185.1 Glycine tomentella
TGTCTTTAGATCCAAGAAACAAGTACAAGTCATTTAACAGTGATGATATTTGCAAACTTGTTGATAAATTTTATTCTAGAGATTTCACAAAACAGGAAAAATTGCATTTGAAGATGGAGTTACAACATTTTGAGCTTAACATTCTTAAACATCCATATTTGATTAATTTATCAACTATATCTGAATTATGTCAAGGGCTGGCAAGAACTGGAAAATCCATCTTTTATCCTCTTATTGATAGAGTGATTAGACTTGTACTCACTCTTCCAGTTTCTACAGCAACTACTAAAAGATCTTTCTCAACTATGAAGATAATCAAGACTAGACTTCGAAATAGAATAGAAGACTAATTTCTTAATGATTCTTTGATTACATACATTGAAAAAGAAATTATTTTGAGTTTTAGCACAGATTCAATTATAGATATTTTCACAATATGAAAACACGTAGAGTAAGAATCAAGTAAAGTGATTTTAATTTCTGTAATAGTTTTTTTTTAATATTAGGTTTGTATTGTCTTTGAAGTATTTTTATTTATGATATAATTTTTTTTATGTTCTTCCCCTCTCAATAAAATTCCTGGTTCCACCACTGCTTGTCAAGGAAACAATTAAATTGTGATTTGTCCAATGCCTTTGTGAATATATCATTCACAGGTTGATCAGGTGTTGTTGTTACTTTTCAGTATCTCATCTTAGATAAAATGACAAATCTACTTCAATATGTTTGATTCGTTCATGAAAAACAACATTTTTTGCTATATGCAATGTATTTTAACTATCACAAATTCATAATAAAGGTGCATGGGAGTGGAGTGTGTCACACCAAAGTTAAATAGTATTTCTTTCAACCACTCTAATTCACATATTGTTATTACCATGGATCTATATTTTGTTTTTGCTAATGATTAAGACAATATTTGCTGTTTCTTGGTCTTCTTAGAAATTGTAGAATTTCCTAAGAGCAGGACGAAACACTTAAGTGAATGATTTCCAAGTCAAAAGGCAACTTGCCCAACTTGAATCACATCATCCATACAATTCCAAATCACAGTTTCAACACAACATAATGCAATGCAACTTCAATTCCTAATGTTCTTACTTTGGTTGTGGCATAAAATTATGAAAGAGTGTGAACCCAATAAGACAATTCAGGTCAAGTAAAGCAAATATATACGAGACCACTTACCAAGTGATGATATCTTTTTGGATTATTAAGTAAACCACCATTAGCCAATGCCAATTGATGATTTTGCTTCAAATGAATGTTCGAAGATTTGGCTCCTAGCAACCCAACTTCATATATGATATTGAATACATATTTATATATGCTGACAAAGAAAAATGCTAGAAGGATTCCTAGCAGCCTTGACACCTAAAAAATACTTCAACATTCCCAAATCTTTCATGTGAAACTAGTCACTTAAATAAGCTTTAAATTGTTGGATGACACTATGTTTCTTTTTTGAGATTTATCAAATCATCAACACAAACAAACACAACAATTTGCACACTTCCTCGTTGCAAGCCGAACAATGAATAGTTCAAATAAAATTATTTGAAAACATACCTTTCAATGCAACAAATAAGTTGGACATTATTTTTCACCCATAAAGTGATTTACATAGCATGCTTGGCTCCTAGTTGCTACACATTAAAGCCTAGAGACATTTTCACGGACACCTTTTCTTAGGTCACCATGAAGAAAAACAATGTTCACATGGAGCATATTGCAACTTTCAAACCTTTGTTGCAACCATAACTAAGTGCATAATGCACATTGTAAATCTTAATTCTTAACAACCAATTCAAATGTGTCTTGTATAAGCAACACCTTCAACTCTGTGGTTGCCAAAGATCACAAACATAACCTTAACCCACTCCATAATTCCATCTCAATGGTGTTTTATCCTATACACTCATTTACAATCAAGTCACTTCTTTCCAAGAAGTAAACACTTCACTCCTACGTCTTCATGTTTTCAAGAGCTTGAATCTTATTTTGCATTACTCTTTTTTTTCTATTCTATGTTTCTCTATTTTTTTAATCTTCTTTCACTCGGTTTCTACTTAAATATTCAGTGGGTAAAGTGAATGTTTGAGGAGTTTAGCTTGATCAATTTGTTTTTTTCTTATAGGTTATTGAATTCCACATATACTATGAGGGTGTAAAAGAATGGTTGAAGTTATAGAATATCAAACTCTTTATATGCCTTTTTTAATCGCTTAAACTTTTGTAATAATTTAAATCACATAATATTAACTTATTTAGAGTTGAATTCTTATTTCGACGTATTTATTACTAATTTAAGTGAATTTTTGAATTAAAGTTTACAAATTTAAATTTGGTCAATTTAAGTTTAAGTTTGCAAATTGACTTTGTAAAAAAGCTTAAATTTTGTTTCTCAAAAACTGAATTTGCATATAAAATTTTACTCTGAAAGTATATTTAAACATGATTTCAAATGATATACTTTTGACCTTTTCACTAAAAATTGTTGTGAAAATAAACTAATAATCACTGTCAAATTTAAATTTCCAACAACAATTCCATTTGGCATTTGGTTACTTTTGAAAGGGTTATTATTTACAGTATTAACGAAGAGTGGAAAACACGCACCAATCGTACGGCGACAGAACCTTCAGGTTTTTATTTTTATTATTTTTTGACCTGACACTGATGCTTTGTCCCTCTGCCTTTGTGCTCTGTCTTTGTTCAATTCAATTACCTTTTTTGGGTCCATTAATATTGACACGTTGGAAAGCAACATGATGCCGGGGGAGGGTGGTACCGGGGACGTATAATTTTCTATTTATTTTGACTGATAAATATTTATTAATTCTTATTAGTCCTAACTCTTAATTTTTTTATACTTTTTTTCATCCTTAATTAAGTATTAAAAATAAATACAATTTTTTTAAAAATAAAATTAAAAAACAAATTAAAAATTAAAAACAAAATATTCTAAAAAAAATTTGAAGATTAAAAACACACACACAAAGAGAACTTATTCTTACACTATAATCCTAGTTATAAAAGAGATATAAAATTGACCAGATATTTAAGAAGGAAGGCTTAAAAATAAAGGAAGAAGGAAGAAAATAGATCCTAAATTTAAATTTTTTTACTAATATTTTTAATAAAATTAAAAAATTAATATTCAAATTCACATTTGCCAAGGAGGGTAGTACTAGCCCAGTTCAATAGGGAAGGGAAGTTGGGTGTTGTTTGTTTCTCTGGTTCTCTGAATTCTGGACCCATTTGGATTGAATTGATCATTAAGTGATTGGAATTGAAGATCCAAGTTCAGATGATATTGGGCAATGGGCATGTCTAAGTTTAACATTTTCTCTTCCCTCCAACAGCTTTCCCATCATGTCTCTCAAATGCATTCCACGTGCCTTTCCACCATAACTTTCAGTCATGAAATGAATTTTCACGTATCTTACCTTTTTTATTTTTTCATTTCCATAAATAAATTAAGATGCCATCTTCAGCGAATTCTTACCTGACAAAACAAAAAGAGGTGATTTTTCTTATATATATATATATATATATATATATATATATATATATTTCTTGTCCCCTTACTTTTTCTTCATAAATTTATTTCTCATGCATATTTCCAAAACAGAAGCTGGTTTTCATTCTCTGTTTTCTTCCCACCCTATGCAAATTGCACACCATAAATTTGCCACTAATAAAATGAACCACAATCTCTTCTGCCTCATCATCGTCATCATAATAATATATTAATACATATTTTTACAATAAATTGCTATAATTCATTTTCTTATCACATGTTTATAAATGGAGATCAAAACTAATATTTATTCAGCAAAAAAAAAAAAAAAAACAAAAGTAGTATTTTATAAGTATTGTTGTCTTAACTCATCAAGAGATTTTTTAAAGATAAAATTATAAAACATATACGAGCTAAAGTGTATAACACGTTAGATAGATGATTTAAAATTAGGAGACTCATGCAAGTTAAAATAAACAATATCTCATATACAATAATCCTAATAATTGAGCAGAATTGAGGTCCAAACATTAATAACAGAAAGAACAGGTAAACCACAAGGCTTTTTAGTCCTTTAGCCTCAATTGAAAAATTACTATTCTAATACACCAAAATAGCACGCTACATAGATAACAGTCCCACTAAAACCCTTTTTAAAAACAAAACGGTAACACCATACAAGCCAAAGCAAATAAAATACTTCAAATAAGCAAAAGTTCCACTTACTGGCTTTTAGAAATGCACCTGCACCGCAGCACTACAAAACGCAGGTTCCAGAAGTATAGTAGAAAGTAGAATCACTGTTTGTTTTCCCAAGGTTATCTCAGTATAATAGTACATAATAGCTTCTGCATATTTTGACAAGAAGCCTCAGCCACTTTCCCTGGGATGCCTGAACAATCTTCCCACTCACTTCAGTTCACTTTTTTATTAGTGTTTTGGCGAGATTGTATTTCTACAAATTTCTATCAAGTTTAAATTGGTTATAGGATTAATCTTCAATTCAAACTTAATTATATTTAAAAGTTTATTATTATTTTCCAAAAGTGTATTCTATAGATATCAAATCCAAGTCATCATAAATTTAATATACGTTGTCATCGAGTTAGTGTCATATATTTTCAATCTAAAGCCACCCAACGTGTTCCTTATCTTTCGGCATTTAAACTTAAAAATACTGCACCACTGTTCCTACTTCCTAGTTCCCATAATACTAATGTAATGCAATTCTATAACAAGTAGCATAGCTCTGAATTGTTGTAGCTAGGTAGGACCAAACAAAACCAAAGGGATATATACTAACGTACGCCACAGGGACCGTTAGCTGTGCGGCGCCAATATTCGTTGATGTTGGTGCTCTTTCTCTCTCTCTCTCTCTCTCTCTCTCTCTCTCTCTCTCTCTTTTCTGTGCCTTTCCTTTGATATCTTTTAACTCTCCTTAACTTATTATAACCCCACAAACAAACTCAACTTTTTTTTTGAACTCACTAACACAAGCACACTGATCCTAGCTTGGCCCTCTATTCTGTGTCTCTCTCACAAAAATGGATAATGGTTGTTTCTCTTCCCCAAGACGTGATTTTCCTGCTGGTCTGAGAGTTCTAGTTGTGGATGATGATCCAACGTGGCTCAAGATCCTTGAGAAGATGCTCAAAAAGTGCAATTATGAAGGTTGGTATGTTTTAACTCATGAGGGGTTCCTTTTTTACCACACACTGACACTTTTGTTATGTGCTAATTAAATTACCAATATTAGCTAGTTTGATGTACTAAAGATCTATAAAAATTTCTTGTACACTATTATTATGCAGTCTAAGAGTATAAAAATTTATTGTACACTATTATAATGCAGTCTAAGAGATCATGCGTTTCCGGTTGTGGTCATATTTGTCATGGATCAGTTTCTAAGGAATGTGCTTCTATTTTTTTTTTTTGTTTTGGGGGGGGGGGGGGGGGGGGGAATCATTATATTAGACTGATGACATTTAAAATTTTAAATAGCTAGTTAATGCTAAGTACTCACGTTTTTGCAGAATTTTTTTATAGCTATATTTTTAAGAAATAATTGGGTTAGTTTTAGCTATTACAAGTAGTAGATAAATTGATATTTCAACTTTTTAAAGGAGGACCCTTTTCATGTTTCAAGAAGCAAAAACTTGAATTGCAGAGAAGTTCAGATTGCGAAGTTATTATTAGATGCGGCAGGTTATAATCAGATTATTAGCTGCGCTTCTATCTTCTGTGCTTCCACGTCTGTTAATATTAAAAAAATCTAGAGAGTAGCATAAAGAAGTTCCCTTGTCGAATTTGATTCTTCCTAGTCTAAATTTACTGTCTCTTGACCTTGTTTATTTATGGTATCTTAGGAACTAATATTCCATGTTGGTAATCCCACTCTCTCATCCATTAATAACATGCAACAGTGATCATGACCGTAGTTAATATGAGAGATATCAGTAACTGGAGATTTTTAAAACTTTTTGTTATGTCAACATCTTTACTGATTTTCAGTCCCCTATCTGTGCTTTTTTATTTTTCTTCTATGATCTGTATCTCTGTTCATATGGATGAGATTTCATACAAATAGCAAATTTTGGAAAGCGAGCACACATAACTTTTATGTATTATCTGCTATGATGACTGATTTCTTAGTGTTATTCTGACTCTTCTCTATCATTTGCATCAGTGACTACATGCTGTTTAGCAAGGCATGCTCTAAGCTTGCTTCGTGAAAGGAAGGATGGATATGATATAGTGATCAGCGATGTAAACATGCCCGACATGGATGGTTTTAAACTTCTTGAGCATGTTGGGCTTGAGATGGATCTTCCTGTCATTAGTCAGTTCTCTATCAATAATATATTCAAGTTTTTAGTTATATGATATCATTGTAATCCTTTGATCGCATTGATTGAAACTCCAAGCTCTGACAAGTCACACTTTACAATGCTGTTCAGTGATGTCTGTGGATGGTGAAACAAGCAGGGTGATGAAAGGTGTTCAACATGGAGCCTGTGATTATCTCCTTAAGCCTATAAGGATGAAAGAACTGAGAAACATATGGCAGCATGTCTTAAGAAAAAGGATACATGAGGCCAAAGAATTTGAAAGTTTTGAGAGTTTTGAGAGCATTCACTTGATGAGAAATGGATCAGAGCTATCAGATGATGGGAACCTATTTGCGGTGGAAGATGTTACCTCAACAAAGAAAAGAAAAGATGCAGATAACAAACACGATGACAAAGAATGTTTGGATCCATCATCCACCAAGAAAGCTAGAGTAGTATGGTCTGTAGATCTTCATCAGAAGTTTGTTAAAGCGGTGAATCAGATTGGATTTGATAGTAAGTTTCTTTTCAAAGTTCTGCATAAAGTGTTATTTGCAATCATCACTGTGACTTGTATAAATCTTCTTGTTATGCTTTACATTTCATCGATGAATTAAAGTGTGACTGTCAGGCATAATCTTTTGTTGCATGTAGTCATCTTATATCTTTCACGCACACAAAAAATTGTAACAAATAATTTTTGTTTGGCAGAAGTGGGGCCCAAGAAAATACTAGATCTGATGAATGTCCCATGGCTGACTAGAGAGAACGTTGCTAGCCACTTGCAGGTGATGCTGTAATTTCACACCTGAATGTTATCTTTCATTCAAATGAGCATCTAGATTTTTAATATTTTTTACTGTATGCATGATTACATCTCATTTCTATCCCCGTTTGGTAGACATAGAATCACAACAAAGCTTCACTTTAATACAATAGGGTGTAAGTGGTAACCTCCAAACCATTGGTCCTGTACAAATGTTTCTCAGAAACATTACAACTTACACGTTACTCAGCATGTCCATCTCTATATAATGTAGGTTTTCTTACTCAAACTTGCCCTCCAAGAAGATGCAGATCCTCTCATAAATTCAATAAAGCACAAGAATAGGAAAGAAAAGGGACAAAACTTATATACAATTCCTCATGTGCTGTTTCTACTATTTTCTAATCAGAATTGAAGTTTCATCTTGATAATTTGCATAATCCTTTAATGCAAACCTTAATTACTCAGATTACTAAGATGAAACTGTAATTCTAATTAGATTACAACACCTATAGAACTGTATATATAAGTTTTTTCCATAGAAAAAAAAATGTATGTTTCTATAATGTTTTGTAAGTTTGAAGTTTGAAACTAAGGTTTTTAATAAGAAATCTTGTATAATGCAGAAATACAGGCTTTATTTGAGTAGGATTCAGAAAGAAAACGATCAGAGATCTTCCTCAAGTGGATTGAAGCATTCAGATTTTCCTTTAAAAGATATGGGGAGTTTTGGTTTTCAGAACTCAGTAAACAAGAAGCAACAAAATGATGTTGCCATTGACAGCTACAATCATTCGGATGGATCATTACAACTTCAGAATGTGGAAACTAAAAGTCACAAAGCGGATCCCAAGGGAATTGTTTCACAGTCCACCATAGCGAAAAAAGGAAGGATTTTGACTGGTAACATTGCTGACACAAATATGAGAGAGAGTTTAAGGGTTGGCCTTAATCAAACTTTTGCCCCTCTGGAGTCAGAAGAAAACCATGCAGTGTTTGATTGTTCCATGCCAACACCATACTCTTGGACTGAAGTTCCACACATGCAACTCAAAGAAGAACACAAGTCACTTGTTCATTTAGAAGATAGCTTCAATCAGTTGCCATTACATGGTAAGCAGCAGCAACACATCCAAGTGGATCAATCACAATCAGTTGCTTCAATTAGTTCCACTCCCTCGATAAGGAAGGAAGAGGTTGCTGCTTGTAAAGAACCAAAACCTTTGTTTGCAGATTACAAGAATGATTATGCCAGTTCTGTGAGTTCAATAGGGAATGCAGTTGACACCTATCCTATTCAACCAGGAAGTCTTGTTATGAATGGTCAATCTTCAGAACCCATTTCCACTACAAATTCTGGATTGAAAACACAGGGATATAATAATCTCAGTAGCATTTCTGATCTGGAAATTTACCAAAGAAACCTTCTTTTGGGAGGTGAGGTAGCTTCTGCACCATCATTGGATGAGGACTTGCATTTCTATTGGCTACAAGGTGAATGCTATAATAATATGAACTTCAGTCTGCAGAATATAGGAATGTCTGAATATTATGATCCAGGACTTATTTCAGAAGCTCCAACACACTTATATGATTCAGCTGATTACTCAGTTATAGATCAAGGTCTATTCATAGCATGATCTGCTTTGCCTTTCCTGCATCTTCAACAAAAATCAAAATTCACTCATGAAAGGACAATTTAGTGTTTCTTGTAGCTAACTACATCTTTATTGGAGAATTTCAACCTCAAGGATTGGGGTATTCTTTTTTCCAATCATCGAGGATTTAGATATATATTGCAGTATGTATAAAAATGGGTGCTGACAAGTATTGAGCTTAATTAATAAGCTTGTTTCCTTCTTATTTTATTCTTGCTTAAAGTAAAAAAGATGAAAATGCTACTAACTCGCATTATTTGGCAAACTGTGTTTCAACATATTATATTATTGAATGAACTTCGTTTGAGTTTTTACTGAAATAAAATGGACTCAAATAATTTGGTAAGACTCGCATAAAAAAAATTACCAACAATAATGTAATGAAAAGAACGTGTAAACAAGATTAATTTTTTTAAGAAATGGGTGAAGCAGGAATAGTCTAATTGCATATTATAGTGTAAACGAAGTCTTGCCACAAGCCAAACATATGTAAACGAAGTCTTGCCTCAAGGGAACTTGCGTATATTTAGTGTACATTTTTACATGATAATCATATAGTACTAGCTGAAAATTAGGAGCCGTGCGCATAGTGCATAAGAACAAACTTTAAAGTGATTGATTGGAAGAGTAGTTTTAGAAGGCAAGCAATGAGCAGAAAATGTTAAATAGAGAAGCTTAAAGAGATTTTCTCAACAGTAATAAGGGTACTAAATGTTCTAAGTATAAATCATTATTTTCTTAAATTTACAAGAATGAACATTGAATACCTCTTTCCTTTTAGGTAGGAAGTACTACCTTTTGGTCTGTGGGGGACAAAAAGAAAAAAGGGAACGTAGCACATCCATGAACCGCACTCTTTTATGTACGGGTAAAATTCTTAAAAACACACAAAAAAATATATTCATGTCCTCAACGCTTAATATTTGAATGGTGCGTAACAAAGTGGCGAATCACAAAGTTGTATGCAACTAAAGGTAATACAAGTCCTATTTACCTTTACGTATATAGCCTAAACCTACTTTTTTACAAACTTAAGTTTCAACATATATGCTAATGCTCCTAGGTCAAAACTTATTGAGTCCTAGATATAACTAACAAAAGACTACAAAATTGTCCTTCTAAATGTGAACACATCGGGGTATTTGAGGCTGTCTAAACACTAGTGTTTTCAGTCTCTTTGACAGCTTTTTTCTTCAAATCACAGGCTCAGTCAGATGCTCCTTGTTCTCATTGCTGAATATTTGGTGAAGCATTTTCTCTTGTGTTATTTGATAATGAAGTTACTGATTGCCGTGTTGTTCGGTTATTTTTTTCTGTAGTACGTTTGGAGGTGCTGATAGGAGGCTTCCATGAATTTCCTAAGCTTTTGTCCTGGACTGTGCTATAACTAGAACTTGCTTTCCTCCCAAGTTTTGGTGACCGGGGCACTGTAAGTGAGATCTGGAAGAGAATAAATAAATAAAGTTAAAGGTCAAAACAGAAGATAATGCAAGTACAATATTATAAATCACAAGTTGAAAGCATCCCCAGAATCATAAAAAATGCAAGTACAATATTATAAATCACAAGTTGAAAGCATCTCCAGGTAGGAATGAACCAACAGAGATTAATGGTTGACAGATTATGTGGAACTGTGATGGTCATTGGTCATAAAGCCTTTGTAAAGTGAACAGAATTGATTGACAAGCAACATCCTTTAGAATATAAATATAGCTAATCCGGCACAGAAGCATCAAGATGGTTCAACAAAAGGGAATCATTTAATCAAAGGTTCAACAAAAGGGCATCATTTAATCAAAAGTTCAACAAAATTTATGGTTGCGGTTGCTTTTAAATAGCATTTAGTCAATGGAGTTAATTTCAACATCAGATGTAATAAGCAAATATACCTTTCTAGTCTGATTGCTTGGAGACTGTGATCCACCTGGCTTGTCTTCGTTTAGTTTGGATATTGAGCCACTGCTCTGCTGCAGCTTCTTGTGATCATGCTCTGTTCTACCCTGCATCAACATCAAAATAAAGATGTTAAATCACCTTTTTATTAAGCAATAAAGAGCAGTTGAAAATGAATTATGAAGCGGTGTCTTGACTCTTGACTAACTCCTTTATTCCTAAATTGTAGTGCCACAGGGCCACCAGCACAAAAGAAAAAAGAAACATACATTTAAGAATTACTGCTTATATATCAGATCAAATTCCAGCTTTATAACATTTTTCTATCAGTTATTCGCACCAATAGCTTTGCCTAGAGAAAAGGTAAATCATGTACCAGCAGAAACGTTATTATAAAATTATTCACCTTGATAGTCCTTTGCAACTTCACTTTCTCTTCTTCCTTGGATTTAGTTTCATCCATCCTCTGCAAGAACTGAAATACAGATAAAAAAAAAAAAAAGGGAAAGCCAGTAAGACTTATAGTTCTACCATAAATTGCACGGCTAATGTAAGGGGCAAGGAAAAGAACTTGCCTCTTTGCGTTTAACTGCTCTTTCTTCACTTCTGAATCTAAAAGGTGCAGATATGGTAGCTGATTGGGGGTTGCTTCTGGTGGGGCTTGAAGATTTCAGGCAGCTGTTCCCACATTTATGGAACAACAACAACAACAACAGCAAAAAAGTATAAATGAGACCTCACATATTTTTATGGATGTTTGAACTTTTTATTCTGAATTTCAAAAAGTGAAAGCATGCTTGTTAGGAAAAGTTTGTAGCTCTTAATGGAGCAGCAAACAGAGATTCATTAAATGTGGCAACCCACAAAAGTGTACATTAAAGATACAGACTTATTAAGTGGTTTTCAGGCCTGGCATACACAAATTTGATAATGACAGTGAAATTTTCTAATGATGCACACAGCTGAAGCCATAGCTCACAAGGAAGATATTTAAACACTCATAACTTTAAAAAAAAGGAGGCTCAGAAGGCAACATACCTTCTATCCAGAGAAGGGAGATCTGCTGAAGCTTGATTTAGCAAACCATGAGATACCTAAAAAGAAGGGGGGAAAATCTTTAGCAACCCGCATAATTTACTAGCAAGAGTACCATTTCAAATGTTTTTAATATCTTCAGAAAAACCACTGATGTAAATGTAGGTACAAACAAAAAGTGGATATGTTAATACCTTTGTCGATGTCCGCAACGCCCCTGGATTTTTTTTGGGAATGTTGGAATGGTTTTTTTTAATTCTGTTCTGTTCCAACACTGAAGCTGTTTTACTTGTTTCACCTGCACCAGAAGGCAGATTGATTGACATGTGGAGTGACCTTTTAGTTGGTCTCTTCTCCACTGAGTCTCCAAAAAACTTCAAACTTTTTGCAGCAAAGTTTATTCCACTTCTGGGTTTAGTAGCTAGAGTAGCTGTTTTGCTTGTGATACCAGCACCAGATGGGAGATTAATTGACATGTAAAGTGATGGTGCAGTTATTCTTTTCTTCTCAACCAACCCTCCAACAGACTTCTTACTTGTTGAAAAATTGTTTAAGCCATTTCTGGACTGTGAAGACGCAGCAGTCCTTTTGTGCACTTCACCAGTACCAGATGGAAGATTGATTGACATGTGGACTGACTGTGCAGTTAGTCTCTTCTTCTCAACTAAGTCTCTAACAGACTTCTTACCTATCTGACCACTGTTTATTCCACTTCTGGGTGGCACGGCAGCCTTCCTTTCATCAAAAGAATGAGAATGCTTGGCAACCCCAGTTTTGGTTGATAATTTTGGAGAAGAGTTTACTTCTCTTCCCTTGACAGGCAAAGCCAAAACTTCCTGATCAACAGCACCCTGCAGCATCAGTATGATAAATGTGAAGAGTTGCCACAGTTATAAATTTACTCATCAGAAGAAACAAAAGGAAATCACATAAAAACAAAGAAGAGAAAGCATAGATTTACATAATCTAGTGTCATCTCTTCTGCAGGGACAGCAATATCTGTATTGTCCTCAACATGATGAAGCTGGTTAGAATTAGAATTATCAACAAATGTGCAACTTTCCACATGAAGATCCGTAGCAGTGTGATGATGCGGCACATCCTCTGCTCCTTCCACATTGGAAATGTCCAAATCACTTTGTGGGGCATCACATTTATGTTGGTCTCTATCAGCACATTCAACAACTTGGTAATTAACAGTTTCATTATCCGGCTGTTCATTGGCGGCCACAGCGTTTTCCACATTTGAACTTGTCTCAGAGGATGAATCGGCACAGTTTCCTTCATGAACTTGTGCCTCAAAAGTTCCCTTAGCCTGAGCGTTTGCTTCTTGGATCACTGCAGCTGCTCGCTCTGCAGCCTTTCTTTTGTAATGAGCCTCAAAGTAGGCTTTCTTCGCGGCAACAGACCCCGGCTTGGAATATTTCTCGGCTTCTTCTACGTAGCGATTGTGTGAAAATGTTGACCATTTCTCCCAATCCAGGCTCTCTGTCATAAACCTCCCAAACGAGATAGATTCTCCAAGCGCACGAATGGGGTTACCCTGGAATCACAAAGAAAATAATGAATAAACAAATACCAATATATATAACAAGTCACCACATCAGACTCGTAATATTGATATAAATCTTAAATTAAAATATATATATATATATATATATATATATATATATTCATAACAGAACAATAACATTGATGAATTTACCAGTGACATCGAAACCCATGCGTCGTTGCTTTCCTCGACAAAAACAACGTGAGGTTGAGTTATAGAAATTTTCAAAACATTGGCAAAGAAATCCATAAAATGAAGGCGGCGAGAAGTTCTTCAGTTCAGTTCATGGTATAATTATACCAACGCTTTTAACTGAATAGTTAAGTTGCAGCAGAAAACGCAATTCTAAAAAAATCTAAAATCAAAACAAAATGCAGTTACAGACACTCCAACCTCTCTCTCATTCTCTCAACCTAGCATAACACCATTTCGCAGTAACCAACCCAACAAAAAAAAAAAAAAAAAAAAAAAAAAAAAAAAAAAAAAAAAAAAAAAAAAAAAAAAAAAAAAAAAAAAAAAAAAAAAAAAAAAAAAAAAAAAAAAAAAAAAAAAAAAAAAAAAAAAAAAAAAAAAAAAAAAAAAAGTTGAGATTACGAAACCAAAAAAAAAAAAAAAAAACACTCACCTCGTAACAAGTAGCTTCTGCGGGAGAGGAGAAGGATCGAACAAGACACGCCGATGATTCAGCCATAACGCCACGCAAAACCCTTAACAAACAAACAAACAAACAAACAAACAATTTGGCCTCTTTTTTTTCTCTCTCACTATAACCACATTCAGAAGAATGAATCTAAAAACTCTGGTGATTGAGAAATTAATGTGAATCAAAAATTAAACGGTCCAATAAATATAATTCCCAATACACAAAATCTCAATGGCATGTGGAGAAAAGAAAAAATGGAACCGCTTTGTTTTTATATTGATTTGAGTAACGTTGAGGTTTTTAAATTTTAGTTTGGTATTTATACTACTGACTCACTAGGCTCCTTGGTTGGGGTATGAATTGGACAGGACCTGGATTCTAGCCCTAATATGAATCTTCGTGTTATAAGGACACTTTTTTTTTTTAATTTTATTTTACGGATTTGGCCCACAATGTTGAATTTATTTTGTGCTAATCCTCTTTTCCCTAACGTCTAGTTTTCCTAATTTTTTTTCTTTTTCTTTTATTTTTCACTTTTGGCCGTTAGATTTTTTTCCTGTTGCATTGATATTCCATTTTTCAACTACCAAAAAAAAAAATTTCCATTTTTTTCCAAATATTACTCGTTCGTATTTATAAAATTAAAGTTTAAAATTATGCTTTTTTTTATAAGACTCAATTATAATATTTGTTACATTAAAAGTATTTCTAATTTAAAGAAGAGATAGAATGTATTGACAAATAATTAAAAGGGATAAATATTAATTATAAGGATAATTTTGAAAATGTTATAAATTTAAGATAAATTTATTATTATCAATTTAATTAATATTTTTTTTAATTTTAATAAAGTAGATAATTGAATCTCTTTTATAATAAAATAATCGGGTCTTATATATAAGAAGTGAAGAAAATATTTGTGACCAGCTCTACAATTAAATGTGGACTTTTGTCAATAACGAGAAGTTGAGAATTAGTAATATACTATATTTATTAATGGAAATTTGCTTATATATTTTTTTATTGATTAAAATGTATTAAAAATTATAAGTGACACTCGTTAAATATTAAATGAATTTCATAAATTTTGTCAGTTTTTAATTATTAATAAAAAAGAAATATCGTTAACATGTTTCAATACTGGTCAAAGATTATTTTGTAAATAGTAGTTTAATAGGTGGGTTAGTAAGAGATTATGCTGTTAATCAATTATTTTTAATAAACAGATTTATTATAAATGATAATTAGTGATAAAATAACATTATAATGCTTTTTTCTTACAGTAGTAGATATGTTATTTGTTTATTGTGTACTGACTAAACAAACACAACTTTATTCACGGTCCAAACAATAATTAGCTTCCTACAAAAAGAATTCATAAGATCGTATTAACTAATATTTTTTATGGTAAATTTGGTAGGGGATTGTTATTTTAACTTTTTACCAAAGTAGGACTGTTGTTATAGTTTGAATTTGGACCAAGGAAATATAAGCGGAGTTAGATCTAAATCAAGTATAGATAAATAATAATATCCAACGGCCATTTCTGCAATTATGGTTGTTCCATCTAGGCCAGCCCAACAACGTGCAGGTTGATGCATACTTTTTTTAATAACGATTAAGTGATTAACGATTGTTTAAATTTTTAAACAGAGTGGCAACTAAATTATTTATTATAAATAATAACATTTAATGTTATTATCATAATTTTATTATATTTTTAATTAATAAAAAATATTAAATTTTTAATCATTGTATTCTAAACAAATTAGTGTAATAACTCATGTTCTACACGGGTTTTAGGTTTATAATTCACAAATTCTTATATTATTATAATTTTAATATATTTTTAATTTTTTATTTTAAATATATATTTATATATATGTTATGTGCATGTGTGGGTGAGCATGGATGTGTATCCTTATAAGTATATTCATAGGTATATGTTAAAAATTTAAAACAAGGAATAATTTAAAATAAAATAAACAAATTTAAAGCATATTATTATACTAAAATAAATATTTTTAAGACATATATTTATACGAAAAAATAATTTTAAATTTTTATATTTATATTAAAATTGTATTAGAGAACTTAACTATATATATAATTAAAGTTCTTTTAAGTAATTTCAAATTATAAGTAGTCATATGTTTGCATTATTATCTATTTATATCTCATTAAAAAAACAAGGAATTTCAAATTATAAGTAGGTATTCATTAAATTATGTATTTTAATTTATAATAAATTACCATATATTTTTTTTTGTCATCTCTCATTGCTATATTTATGATCCAAATAAAAAGATGGATCAACCAAAAGTTAAGAATTCACAAACAAAATAATATTTTTATGGGACGCTTGTTATATGGGTAGATTTTTTTGTCTCAGAAATATAACAGGAAAAAAATAATTTCATGTTGCTCTAAAGTAATAAATTAATTAATCTCAGACATATTTGTTTACTTGGGTAAGCAATAATCTCATTTTCAACCAATATTTAATACTGACAATGGGCACAGAGAATATTTATTCTCGTGGGATAAAAATTTCATTTTCGAATAAAAATATACATATATTCTCTTTCTACCCACTAATTAAACAAGAATAAAAATATACATATATTTTCGAATAAAAATATACATATATTTCCTTTACAAACACATAAGGAATGTGATTAATTTATTAAGTTTATTAAAAACTTAATTTGTGTACACCATTTATCTCTCTCATTGTACTCTTTTACTTTTACTCTACCCTAAATATTGATTTAGAGTGGTCATGAAAAAAAATATTTCATGCATCATTTGTTTTGTAAAAATAATACTTGTTTTGGATTATTTATTTTTTGATTTAATTGTAAATTTTATCATTAAACTTTTATTATTATGCCAATTTTATCATTCAAAGTTTTATTTTCATAAATTTTATCACCAAACTTTCATAGTTTTGTAGATTTTACAATTGAAGTTTCTTTTTTTACAAATATTACTATCCAACTTTCAACATTTAGCAAATTTTATCATCCAATTTTTTTTTACTTTTATTCATTTTATCATCACATTGATAACAAAACAATATAAAAGTCACTTTTGTAAATTTTCTAAATTACTTAGATAAGAAGAACGAAGCCAGGACGACTCATACCAATATGTTGTTGGTATATATTTAATCTATATTAATATATATCTTTAAAGGCAATATATATTTATATTATATTAATGTATGCCTTTATTAATTCTTTCTATCTATGATGAATATAAATCATAAAATATTATTTATGATTTATTAAAAAATTGAAATATAAGAGAATATTTTTTTTCTTTTCTAAATTGAGGATTTATAGCATTTTGTATTTAAAAGCAAAACTTATTAACACTTTTGATTCCTTAAATATCATATATATATATATATATATATATATATAATTTTAGTTTTTCACATATTTTAATTGTATCAACTGACTCTTTCATATACTCATTCGATTTTAGTGTCTCTTTTCCCTATACTAATACTATTCTTATTAATATATATATATCTTTGTGGAAGAAGAAGAACTGAGAAGCGATTCACCAGCCACCACATCTGTGGATCCCACCAAATTATTAAACCTGATATATATATATATATATATATATATATATATATATATACGTGGACTTCATTGTAAATTAGTAATAGCCGGATGATCCAATTATAACTTAAAAGACTATAAATATCACACTGCATTTGCAAGAAATTAATTGCCACTGTTTGAACTTGAAGAATTAAAAGTTCAATTAAACCTAAAAATAATTATCATAATGAATTACTCAGAAATCTTTTTATCACAATGAGCTTTTGATTATGCAAATATTTTTGTAAAATTTTGACTTTTTAAAATTAATCACTCTAATAATCTCATTACCTTGCCGCTTTATGTGTTGACTTATGTTGAGAATCAATTAACTTTTGACATAATATATTGTGTCTATTAGAGTAACTTGTGAGGTGTTATTGAGTAACTTGAGTTTGGTTGAACTTTATAAATTTATGTTTAATTAGAAGTTTAATGTAATTAGATTTATGCAAAAAACAGTTTTTAAGTAAATTCTTTTGACTGAAAATCATATTCAACTCATCTAAAAAAATTCATTTATTCATAAAAAAGATTAAAAAAAAATTAAAAAAATATCTCAATTTATACGTCAAAAAACTAAACCAAACACACCCTTGTCATGATGTCTTATACATGATACATTTTTATATTCTTGTCCAATTCATTACTTAAATAATTCTCACCATCTAACTCAAAAAAGCATTTTGTATGACAATATAGCCAATCAAAAAAAATGAAAAGCAAATAATTGCTTTCTTAAACAACTAATTATTTTATTAATTGCTCTTTAATATCATATTTTTTGGTTGATTATTACTATAATTAAGGTCTTAGGCTACTCGGTCGTACACCAATATATTTTTATAAACTTTGATCTTTTTAATTGACTAATATTTTAAGGATAAAACTCATATTCTTCCCTCACAAACTCAACATGTGGTCAATAAAATCTTCAATATCATATAAATGGCTAGAAAAGTTAATAATTTCAATTTAAGTGAGAGTGAAACTCTCTTCATAATTATCACAGTTCAGGTCTTTTTCAAATTGCAAGACCATACCACTAAACCAGATTATGAAATAGTTAGGCAGTGTCACAACTAACAATTGAGTTATCCCATACTGCAAGTGCAATCAACATAATTTCTTTGAGTAGCACGTCATAATATTTCTCTAACACGATTATCTCCAAAAGAAAAGATATGTGAGAAATCCTTAAAAAAAAAAAAAAAAGATACTAATAAAAGACCTCAAAACAAAATGAATCATTGGACTTGGATATCAAGGATGTTGGAATAGCTGGTAGCCTTGGGTATGGTTATGTAGAGCACACCATCCTTAACCTCTGCCTTAATATTCTCAAACTGCACATTATCAGGTAAAGCAATCCTACTGCTATACCTACCATAACTCTTAGCAGACCATTCCTCCTCTTCTTGCTGCTTCTCTTGTTGTAATTCCATAATCTCATTCTCTTGCTTCTTCTTTTGTGCCTTCTCAGCCTTGACCACAAGCATCTTCTCCTGCACCCACACCTTCACATCCTCCTTGTTCATCCCAGGCATATCAAACCTCATCTTGTATTCACCCTCACCCTCTTTAATTTCCCATGGTGCCCTTCCCCTTCTTCGGTACCCTCCCACTCCCTCACTTGGAAGGGGTGATGAAGGCCACTCAAGTGTGCTAAATGCAAAAGGGTCCTCCATCATTCTCTCCATCGTCTCCATCATCTCTTGCACTGTCCTTGCCGTAGGAAATCGATCCCACAACCCTGCGTTTATTCAATTCCCCATGTTAACTGAATTAATACACAGTATATAGTCATATATTTAGTGCTAACTAGAAAGTTAAGAAGAACGATAATTAAGTTTGCACTTAGTCAATAACATGGCATATACAAATCCGATAGAGTGCCAGAAATTAATATATCGTTTAGAACAATTTCAACTTATACATGGACATAGGACTATTATATGGTTCAGGGTCTGTCCAACCGTGAATAAGACTTAAAACAAATTTCTAGCTGAAACACAATTGAGTTTTATTGATTTTACTTGTAAATTGAATAGCTCAATTAGAATTTAATGTATATAATAATTTATGTGAAAGAGTGATTGAGCTTAATTAATTACCTACGGGTGGGGTAGAAGCAACTTTGTTTTTGGGGAGGGGCTGGTGGTGCTTGTTGTGTTTAGGCACATGAACATGGTCAAGCTTTTCTCTTGCATCACCCATCATGACCTTCATGGGCTTCACCTGGGTTGGTCTCGAGGGACGAACATACCTCGATGTGGGAAGGTTAAGAGCCAGATTAGAGGATAAAGTATGTGCCATTTGTGTGTAGTGATGTTGTTTCTAGCTAGTGAGACCACAAACAGAAGAAATTATTAAGGTTGTCAATGTTCTGATGAAGTGGGAGTGTTGTGAAACGAAATATATAGAAATTTGGACAACGAGAGATAGAGAATTCTGGAAAGCTCGACATCATCGGCAGCATAAAGTGGGGTCGTGGGTGAAAATTGAGATTCCAATTTGAAGCATTATTTTGCTTTCCAGAATTTTCCGGAACCAGACATTCTTATAACGGATCCTTTCCACCTTTTGATCTTGTTAGATAAGGTTTTGACCATGTTTTATATGAGAGGCATTCCATATCCAATCTTCACTACAAATCTACAATACACACTCGATAATACCATATCTGATTTTGATTAGTACATTAGAATGAAGCTCCTCAAAGTGAGCACTTTACCTTAAATAGAAAAATAAAAATCCGAATATTCGGTGAGAAAATTAAGGGACTAGATTTTAATATTAATAGTTGTTTTTAAGAGAAAAATAAGAAACAATGGTTATAATTATTAATATAAAAATGAACTATTGATAAAAATTTATGGATCTGTTAATTTTTCTTATTAATTGTTGAGAGTTTTTATTTCTCTTTTTAAAGTGAATTACTCAATTTAAGTCTTGTTTAGATAAATTTCACCATAAACACATAGAAAAAATGAAAAAAAAATTATAAATTAGAATTAGTTTATGTACAAGTTAAAATAAACTTTTTAAAGATACTAAATAATTTTAACTTCTCTAAAAAGTTAATTTTCACTCATACATAAATTTATTAAAAATATATATATTTTATTTTCCCTTCTTATATTTTTCTCTTACAAGTTTTTATGTATAAAATTATCAAAAGTGGGCTAAATATTATACAATAGTAATGATTTTTTAAAATTTAAAGCAATTTTATAAAAAAAATATTAATTTTGTAGAATAAAAAACTTAAGTTTAATCTTCATAAAAAAAATTAAGTTTACATTACTATAATAAAATAAAATAAAAAACATTTTTTTCTTTAAATAACTGAAGTGTAAAAATTAATATAAAATATAACCTACCTCCTTAAACTTTGTCTCATTCGTTTAAATACTTAAAATTTTGAAAACGTGCAGTAATGCAGTGCCACATAAGATTTATCCATAATGGTTTCCACCAATGAGGTGTTTCAATGTACTAAAAAAAAATGAAGTGTTTCAATCTTCATTTAATCGAATAAGATTGACATATTTTGGACCACAATTTGCAAGAGTCGGATACAAACCGAAACCTCCCATATCATGAATGGTGCACTGAAGAAGAAAAAAAGTCTCTCTTTTTTCTGCTAGAAATCTCTTCTAGCTATCCGAATAATTTCTAAAAGGGTTTGTATTTTAGCATATTCTTTTCTAAGATTGCAAAAGGTATATTTCACATTAAATTGACCTATTTCCATATTATAAATATATGCCAATATTTATTATTATATAAAATATTTTTAGAAATTAGCTTTTCATTAATTCACATAATTTATCATAAATTAAGTATCTCTTTTTTTAATACCATTACTTCAATTTAGTTAATGCTAATTTAATTTTGAATTAAATTTTAAAAATTTAATTATAATATACCATTTTTAAATTGGTACTTGTATAAATTGTATGTTTTCATTTAAATAATTTATAAATCTTTTTCATCATTCTTTGCTTAATTTTAAAATCTTGCCTCTTTAACTTAATTATAGATTTTTATCCAATAAAATAGAAATTTAATTATTTCAAAAGTCTTTCCTAAGATATATTATTCCACCATTATTTAGCAAAGAAGAACAACAAGAAGGCAAATCAAGAAATGGTCCTGCACTCCTGCTCTGTTGATTACGTGAATAGGGATGCCAAAACTATTGCTCACTTTCTTGCTAATGTAGTTCGGCAAAACCAACGTTTTTGTTTTTGTTTTTGGAATGATGCTCCACAAACTCTGAAGGCCCTCTTGCTGAGGGATTTCTTAGAATAGTCTTTCTTGTTATTTTCCCACAGTATAATAAAAAAAAATCAAGAAGCTTATGTAAATTACTCGTTCTTAGGGTTAATCGCACGTGAATATTATACTTTACCTTATCTTTTTATCTGCAAATATAATTTGCATAAACAGGCAGCTAATACTATAGCCATAAGAGGAACATACGTTGTGAATTCTATAAATTTTCCAGATTGCATCGAGTTTAGAAGATCACAATTCTAGAGTAAATTGGTCTAGTTGAAATGCAATCCCTGAGTAAGTAAATTCCTGTCACATAAAATGCATAGATATTACAATCCGTAATTTATACAACAATTCCAGGAATCTCTTGAACTGATAACGGTGCCATTACATGATCATCCTACATGCTATCTATTCCAAATCATCATGGATTACAACATACACGAGTGATCAATCAGTACCGTAAAGATGGTGTTCACTCTGCAGAATAGAAAACAATTTTGATGGTTACAGATCTAAGAACAAAACCTCTCATTGTTGTGCACAGAAGTTTCCCCATTAACCAATCCATAAACAGAATTGAGCTTTCTGATCTCATAGGGCCACAGGCTACTCATAACAATTCAAGCAAATCATTTCCAGCTATAGTTTCATCCTTTAACCCTGGCATTGGCACAAAAATAATCTAAGCCATCAGAAATTTTGAAATTACCTACCATGTTCATGTAAATTGAATAATGTTAATTTTTTTTTTTTTTAAACTAATTGAATCATGTTCATAGAAGTGCATAAAATTGGATATAATCCATCAAATGTTGCACCGTAATGATGAAGTGGAGGTACATCTAGAAGAAAATAGGGAAAAAAAGATAAAATTCCTATGATAATCAAAATTGAGAGTTTTTCTTTGGGCAATAAGATGTAAAACTCACTTGGCTTTTTCTTTTGTGTCTTCCTCTGACTCCTCTGTTTCAGTAGTGCCCAATGATGTTATCTTTCCAAAAGATTCCTTTGCATCTCCGAAAAAGTCTTTCACTTTGTCAAGCACGGTTTTTAGTTTATCTTGTGTTGGAAGCTTCAATTTAGATATGCAAACATAATATATTAGAGAGAAAAAAATATTCTTCCCGAATATTTTGATAAAAAAAAATACAATTAAATATAAAGTATACATTTTATAATGTAGACTATTATCAATCTACAAGCGTCAAAAATATAAATCTTAAATCCAATGATATACATCTCTAATGCTGAGAGGTTTAAAATTCTGTGTGAAACTTCAAAAAACATTATGATTATAACAAGCAACAACAAACATGTCAAGAATGTTACCTCAATAACATCAGTGGTAGAAAGTGCAGCTCTTATATTGCCATTCTCCTGTAAATTCATCATACAATACAGTTAAGAAAATGGGAATGGTCTTCTAACTTCTGTAATGTATAAAATTTCAACTCTGTAAAAAGTGAAATTGGAAACAAAACATTTATTGAGATATAGCATAAAAGAAAGTATAGGAGCATTACAACAAGTTTGTAGCCATATCTGAAATCAGTAGCTGTTCGCAATACACGGTACTGTTTGAATGCAGATTTCTGTACCTCCTTCTCATCCTATTTGAATTGAAGCAAAGAAGTCAGCAACAAAAACAAGACAATGAGAAATTAAGAAAGCAGAATAAATTATAGATAGAAAAAAGACTTAAAAACGAGGATTTGAAACCTAGTAATTAGTAATTACACAAGATCTCTTGTGTATTTTTGGGAGAAATAACAAAGAGCTTATTTAGTTCAACGAGTTTCACAGTGAAATATCACAAAACAAACTTTGTTTAGCTAATTTTAGTAAGCTTCAGGTCATGCTGATCAATTTATGAATGAGCTCTCGTGATAAATCTTTGTTGAATAAATACCCAAACGCGGCTTAAGGAACTAAACAAACATCAATTTTTTTATGAACACATCACCTCATATATGTCAAGTTGGTCTCACCTCATTTCCTAAACACCCAACACTAATTTTGCCATCTCACAGATATAGATGTGACGTGTTGTGCTCCATACAGAGACAATTAGACAAACCAAGCAGTATTCATTTTTAAAATGACAACAGTAAATTTAATTGAGGCAGAACGTATTCCAATAAGAAAATATTCACATTGTTATAATAATTTAATTTGCTCAAGGTGGGCATTTGGTCTAGTGGTATGATTCTCGCTTAGGGTGCGAGAGGTCCCGAGTTCAATTCTCGTAATGCCCCTTTCCCCCTTTTTTTATCTTTCAATTTCATTAAAAAAATATATACATCTTCCATTAACATATTAGTTACCTCTCAGACCCATGCCATAAAACACAATAGTAAAATATAAACCACGCTTATCAACATAAGAGGGAGACAGAAATAACATGTTTGTAAATGAATTCCCTTCTCCAAAGTTGCTATTATAGAAACATTAGCATAAAAGTAATTTTATATGGCAGTAGGTACACAGATAGAAAATGGGGAAAAAGCTTCCTGAGTAGATAACAAATACAGGACAATGCAAAACTAAGAAAGCACACCTGTATAGTGATTACACAAGATCTCTATTTTGTTTGGAAGAACTTACAAAGAGAGCTTATTTGGACATCTGAAACCAGCTTATGACTCTGCTATTAACTCTTAGTTTATTTCAATGAATTTTACAGTGAAATTAAACAAAATAATCTGTATTTAGCTTATTTTATGCTTATGAATGAGCACTCACGTAGTCATGTGATAAATCATTGTTGAATAAATATCCAAACCCGGTGATAAAGGACTCACAACTAATCAATTTTTTAAGAATAATGTCATCCAAATCATTTACCTCATCCAAAAAGTTAATCTCTCCTCAAATCATACAAACCCGTACACCCTGTTCATGTTCGGATTCACTTTGAATCATCCAAAATCACATTGAAATATCAACTAATATGATTTTAGATAAATGCCTATGCATTGAATAAAAAATTATATATATATATATATATATATATATATATATATATATATTTTTATTGCTAACTTGCTTCTATTTATTTAGAATGAAAACATAAACCATTTGGCTTCAAAATCAACTTTGCAAACACTCAACTAAATGCACTCTAATTTTACCATCTCGCATAGATATAGATGAGATGTGTTGTGCTTGATGCTATCACAAACCAAGCATTATTCATTTTTAAAATGACAATAGTAAATTTCACAAGGGTAGCACGTATTCCATTCAGAAAATGCTTGAAAATGTTATAACATCACTTCAACCAAGGTGGGCATTTGGTCTAGTGGTATGATTATTCTCGCTTAGGGTGCGAGAGGTCCCAACTTCAATTCTCGGAATGCCCCCTTTCTCCTTTCTTTCTTTTTTTTAATCAATTTCATTAAAAAAAAAAAAAAATCACTTCTTCCATTAACATATTAGTTGCCTCTGGTTACCAAATACCAATGCAATAAAATATAAAAATATAAAACACGCTAATCAACAACATAATAGGGAGACATAAATAAAATGTTGGAGTATTTAAATGAATTAAATTCTTCAAATTTCCTATTAAATAAACATTAATAGCACTATATAGCAGTATCACAAGCCACACAGAGATAAAAATAAATAAATAAAAAATGGGAGGGGAGGAGGGAAATCTTACTCTGTAGATAACAGCAGCGAGATTTCTATCAAGAGTGTCTTTGTAGATATACTTGCCGAGAAAATTATCTTTAGCTGCAACCATTATTTTAGCAGTGGTGCCGCCTGAAACGATACTAAGAGGGTACCAAAGGTATACCTGCAAAGCAAGGTTAGGCATAAATAAGATAAGATTGATTAAAATATAATTAATTAAAAAATGGTATGGTAATGTAAGATTACATTGGCCATGCGAATGAAGATGACGAATTTGGGATTGCCATCGTCTTCAATCTTGGGTAAAGGAGGAGGAGCATTGCGCTGAAATTGACGAGACATCATTCCCTTTTTGCCCTTGGCTTCAACCACGAACACTTGATGACGCTGTGGAACCTTATAACTCTGCTGCTGCAGCTGCTTTCGGCTCGAAAACAGAGAGTGCCTAATAATCATCGCAGCAGCATCGTCGTGGAAGCGTGAATTCGAGAGAGGAAGACGAACGAGCGCGTTCAGAGACATTCCTACTTCCATTGATGATTGTAAACGAGAAACTGAATACTCTTCGTTATCCGTATCAATTTCCTTGCTTTTATTTTTTAAATAATAATAATAATTATTGGGAGGAAGGAGGCCATACACGTGGCAGAAGATAACGCACCCACCATTTTTTTTTGTACAAACAAAAATATAAGAATTTCTCATCCTTAAAAATTCTAGTTTTCTTGTGTTTCTCTTTCTCAACGATAAATAATTTTTGAGGAGCAAGAGCAACTCACTAGTCGGTCGGCCTACATTAAAATGTTCTAATTGTTTCCTTCTCAAGTTTTATACTCAGACTTCTCAATATCGAAAAATAAATATAAAAAATACTTTTTTTAAAGAAAAATACAAAAAATACTAAGTACTTATTTTTTTCCACTTTTTATAAACATGGTTTTATTTAATTTCGATTATTTAAACTTTTTTATCATTTTTTTAAATAGTACTTATTACTATTTGATTATAATGCAATTTATATATATAAATCGTGTGAGGATAAATTATTTTGAAGTAATTAAATATCATTGTGTGATGATATATTTTATTTTAGAAAATTTATAAAATTGAATTTTTATGCAATTTTTTACATAAGCATGTAAGAAAAAAGATATAACAAAATAATTCACAAAAACATTGTTATCCAAGAAATCTAGAAACTTTTTTTGGCCATAAAAATGTGTTGAATCAAATACGATTCAATGTATTCCGGATAGATTGCTAATTAATTGAAATTATACATTTTTTTACACAAATTGAAATTATATATTTGTGTATTAATGTATCTTGTTGAATTAGTTTTAAAATGTATTTAATATTTTTGTTAAATTTACATATTAAAAGTTAAAAGATCAAGCTAATTCATATCAACTTAAAATAAATAGACACACTTACATTGTTAATTAAATCAATTTAAATGATATTATAACGAATATGATTAAATTATATTGATTGTTTTTCTCTCAAGAAAAGATGAATATATCACCCATTAAAAAAGATGATAAAATAACAATTAAATAGTTTGGACATATAAAAGAAATCAGAAGAGAGGCCAATTTAAAAAGTGAATTGCATGATTTTTAATATAATGAAGAAAAAAAAACCAAAAATGACATTAAAAGATTTCATTAAATAAGATCTTAGATTAAATAATATTTTTAAAACTTTAATTTTAATAGTATCAAATGACGTTACATAATATACATAGTCCGTTGAGATAAGACTTTTTTGTTTTTTTTTTTTTTTGTGAATATAAGACTTTGTTGTTATAAAATCAATCTAATCCGATATTTCCATTTAATACCAATTTAGCCCCAAGTGGCAGCACAGCTGGGATTGCACCAGATTTGTTAGCATCATATCATATCTGAGTGTGATAATAAAAAATTAAAAATAATAAAATTTTAAATTATATACTCCATTACTCATATACTTCATACTATGCGAGATAAGAGAAAAGAATATTATACATAATTTTACCCTTATATTTGCAAAAAGACTGTTTTTGAATTCAAACTCATGATTAACTGGGATTGCACCAGATTTGTTGCATCATATCATATCTAAGTGTGATAATAAAAAATTAAAAATAATAAAATTTTAAATTATGTACTCCATTACTCATATACTTTATGCTATACGCAAATAAGAGAAAAGAATATTATACACTGTCTTACTCGTGTATTTGCAAAGAGACTGTTTTTGAATTCAAATCCATGACTAAGAAGTGATAAAATATAACTTTACGGCTTTGTTGGACACAAATAAAAAAAAAAAAATCCACATCCTTGAAGAAGGAATTGTCCCTTGGGAAATGTAATTTCTCTATCCAATAAGACGTGGGAACAGCACACATCCACTATTGCCCCATGGGAAAGGCCAACATGCAATTCGAGTTCAACCCATACATGCAATACATTCCATTGTGGGCCCCAACAGATCAAGTGGAAACAAAGTCTATAATAGCTTTGTCTCTTGTTTCTCAGTTTTTCTCAACTTGCCTTTCGTGGAAAATTGAACTCCAAGAGAGACTCTTCAGGCTGGCGTAGTAGTGTGTTCACATCTCTCTCCTCCAATAGTCGTCTTTTTTTTTAACCACCTTAATTAGAATCTTGTGTCACACTTAAATTTCATGGATTCTTTCCAATAGGGGCGTTGCGAACTACATCTATTGGATGTTGTCTCTTTTTCTTTATTCAACCTTTATTATCAGATTACTACTAGTCTTGAAATGAAATGTTGTTCATTGGGAATTCATTAAAAGGGGAAGTGCCCAAATGTGCTTCTTGGGTACAAAAGTATAAGCTATATAGTATGTAGTATATACTGATTAAGATTTGGATGTTGCGTTGCATGAGATATTTGCTACTAATCATGCCCTTCTATAAGAAGTGAATAAGAAAGTATTTCAAGAAATTGCCCCTCTTGGCCAACCCACCGCATGCAAAAAAAAAAAAAAAATAAACTATAAAATCTTTGTTTAAAAAAATGAAGCTATTGGAGCAGAATACATATATTCCAGTTCTATCTAACCTGCAGAGTTGCGAGTTGGTGCTTTACCAATAAGCACTGCTTCGCCACTTGCAGCTTTCTTTGCAGCAAGCTCCTCCAAGCGTTTCCACGTGGCTTCACGCCCTGCTATGACTTCACTTTTCTTTGACTCGTCTTCCTCAAACTTTTGTAAACATTCTTTAGATAGATCGGGATCGACATCATTAAAAACCTTCCGCACATTCAAGGTCAAACCATGGACAGCTTGGTTCCAATGACTTCTAGCATTTCTCTCCAATGCAGGGAAGATGATGGGCAGTATCACTTTTCGGTTTTGTTTGATCAAGCCCATGATGTGATCATTGTTCCACAAGAATAAGGCTCTTTCTGCCACCTGAGAGAGAAAAAAAAACAAGATACATGTTTGTAGAGTTTCTGGGGGAAATAGAATATTGCAACTGCAACTCAAATAATTCAAGTTAAGACAAAGGACAAGAATTAGGAGCAGCAATCTCTGAGTTTATGGTGTTGTTTCTTAATAAAAATTAGAGTGAAACCTAAGTAACCTGCATATTAAAGGTCACTATTAAAAAACAGTGTTTGTTCCAAAAGTCAAACTCTATTGGAGATCAACACCATAAAACACCTTAAGTACAACACCTACGATTTGTCCTTATTAGACAACATGACAAATAAAACTAAACTTATCATTGTTCGGTTTTGAAGACTCAAATTTGGTGCTTTCACATGACACTATATCATTCAATGCATGTATAATATTAATTTAGTAGCATTACATGAGCAATTGAAACATCCTGCAGTGCAATTATTGCATTAACAAACTCATGCAAATGGCAGTAGATAATGCAACAGCAATTCAGAAGATCCACTAGAATAACAAATATTGTGAGAAAGCTATGGAGCATTTCCCATTCATGCAAACACTTCCAAATGAAATAAGCACCATCTAAAGTCTAAACATTTTACACACTTTCTTTTCATTTACTAGGTGTATGGGGAAGGTTGGGGTGCAGGGAAGGATGGATCCCTTTCCCATTAACATAACAGAAGTAAAATTGTATTTAATTTCTCTGAGAAAATGCCTGAAGACACGGTTAATCCAGTCAAAAAGAATGAAATAGAAGCTCCAAATATTCAACTTGCTGGATGATAGTTGTCAATTGTCATCGTCATAGTGTTAAGTGTTAAGCAGAATAAGATTTAATATTATAAGGCTCATTTAATCAGGATTAATTCATCTTGTTGACAGCCCACTGCCCACATGTTGAGCACTACATAATAATCACTGCAAAATTATAAGAGTCTAAATTTGATATAGGAAAGTCAAATCAAATACATATTACATACCATTACCAGTGGATTTCAACTTAAATTTGAAGAGTTGACTGCTGTAGAGAATTAATAACAATGTACAAACGCCAACTTATAATCACTGACTTTGATGTTGCCTAACAGTACTGTTATTAGTTGCATCTATTCACCTCACATGGTCTTTTAAATTGTAGGCTGCACTAAATTGCAAATTACTAGATGAATGTTGCATGTTGGAATGGTTACTAACATGAGTAACCTAACAAGAACCCTGGGAAAAGCACACCACAAAAGCCAGCCGTTAGAGTTAAAGAGTCCAAGGCCTTGTGTGGGATTCAAGTCCCATACCTTGCAAATGCCAAATGATAAATCCTAATATCCCACAACGGTCAGCAGCCCTGATACCCACCAGGCTAGTGGTGCACTAGCCCTTCACCTAGTCTTGGGCAAACACTGATGCTAGAAAGCTTCAATACCAATTGATAAGAACCATGTGAGAACCACACTACAAAAGCTAGCAGTTATAGTTGGCGAACACAAGACTTTTAAACCCCACACTAAAATCTCATGGTTCCATGTGAGACTCATTTGAGTCATTTCCCATATCTTGCAATTGGATCCTAACATAAGATAACCATAAAAAATCCCTCCCGATATGTGATTATTTAATTTTAAAGCCCAAGTCATTGGAAAGCATAGATTTGAATGATTTCCATGTTTTAAGAAGGCATAAGGAAACAAAAGGATTTAAGTTTCTTTATTTTGATCATTGATGTTATGTCACTTCAAAACCATAAGACAATTGCATTTAGCCATAGGATGATGTAAAAAGTTAGTCCTTTTCTTGCTAATTAAAACAACTTATCAACTAGAGGAAGTGAATTGAGATATAGGATGCAGTAATCAGCACGAAGGAAGTTGCCAGAGCGAATTAATTTGAAAGTCAGGTGTATTTTCATCATGAAATAAGACGAGAAACAGAAAAGGAGCCAAAGGAAAGTATTGAAAAATTCAAACCTGAAAATGAGGGCTATTCAAACAACGTGCAATGCGACGAAACAATGGCACCATACAACGCTGGAATTCTGGGGGTTGAGTTGCTTCCAAGACTTCTTCCAACTCACCCAGGAACATAACCTCCTTTGGACTATTTGTTATAGGCCAGTACTTCAACAATCCCCTAATAATTGTATCAGCAAGCTTGCAGTCTTTCTCCACAAATTGGGTAATGCAATAAGATAACTGTTGATGATACATTGCTAAGCACTTTGGCTTGTGCAACGGAATCAGTATACGAACAAGAAACAGTTTGTGCTCTTCCTTCAATGGCAGTGCAAAACCATTAATGATGCTCCCAAGAATCTCTAGGAACTCAGCAATCCCATTGTGCTTCTCAGTCTCAAAAATAAAATTAAAGAACACATTATTGATGGCCTTCCTGATGAAAGGGCGATGCGCCATGAATTTCCCATAGATGCGGTGCAGTGTCATCTTCAAGTACTCGCGCTCCCTCGGATCTTCAGAGTCGAACAAATCCAGCAGCCTCAAAATGAATGACTGATCGATGTATCTCTTGGCCAACTTTGCATCCAGCTCGGGAGACGCCACAAACCTCAGAAAAAGCTCATACACAATCTGCAAATGAGGCCAGGCAGGATCCATCGAAGGCTCCTCCTCGTCCATGTCAACGCCATCAACGATCTTATTCTCGCGCGGCTGAGGACTGAGCGTCCTGAATATATTTGCAGACACCATTTTCACAACCTCCTGCACCATATTCTCCGCGAACTTAGCGTTCGCGTTAGACACATAATCCACGAGCTCCACCAACGTCTGCCGCTTAATCTCCTTCTCCTTGAGGTGCTTGGCCGGGTCAGTGAAGTCAAACACCACACAACACATCCTAAGTTTCTTGATGAACAAAGTTGGCTTCTCAGAAGAGGGAACATCCCTAAAAGCAGGCAATGCCTCATAGGAACCAAAATTCCCATTGTTGGGGTTGTTGTGAATGTTGTTCTCATTCACAACATTCGGTAACGGAACTCTGTTACCATGATTCTGTCCCGCAGAGGAAGAATTCCCGGGTTTGGTGCCACCAGGGGTAACACTAACGGAATCACTGCTCTTCGAAGAAGTGGTAACACCATGATGTGTTCTTCCACTTCCACCGTGCTCGGAACCTTTCGATGACTTTCGAGGGAGTTTACTGAATATCTGTTTGAACATAATTCATCAAACAAACACGGAACAACCCTTTACCCCTTTTTCTGCTAATCTGAAATTAAGAAAAAAAAAAAAACAAATAGAAAAAAAAATAAAATTAAAAATATTAAAAAAGAGATCCCTAAAACCTTGTTAACTTCACAATCTCAACACGATAATAAGAATTGCGGAATTGGAACGAGAACCAACCAGACACAAATGTTGTTTGTCTGTGCACTTGTCCGATGATTGATACGATGATGTTGTTGTTTGTGCACTTGTCGGAGTAAATTAGAAAGAAGAAAACCCTTTTACTTATCTGGGTAGAAGAAGAAAACCCAGTTTCGTGATTCTACCCATGGTGATGATGGAGCAAACAAAATTCGATTTTGATGCGGAAAACCTTTTCGCCTCTGCGATCAGAAACAGTAACGGAGGAAACAGAGATCAGCGATGACGATGATCAGAAAAACAGAGTGTTTCAGAATTCTTCAAATAATAATCGGCGACACAATCTTCTTCTTCGGCGTTGTTGGACTTGAAAAGCGAGAGCGAAACGAAGAATGTTCTGCAGATTTCCCTTTTTCGTTTTTTTTTAATGTTTTTTTTCGAATATATATATATATATATTCGGTTTAACTTTAAAAAAAATAAAAATAAAAAAAGAAGAGAATTTCAACTTGGAAGCATCTGGCCATCTGTGTTCTGTAGATAATATAAAATTAAAATAATTGGAAAATAAAGAAAAAGTCGGATGAAGGCTGACAGCACATGCGGGGCAAGCAATAGCATATACCGACTGCGAATTAAGAATCACGAAAAACAAAAAAAAAAAAAATTATAATTACAAAATTTAATTAGAATATAGTTAGAGCAAACCCAATGAAATTAAAACTAAATTCAAGTTTTTTTAAACACAAATTCGAATTCTACAATTAAACTTAAAATTGAAGAGTGTTCTTAAATGGTACTATGACAATTTGTCAAAAAAAAAATGTTAAATATGTTCATTTGTATTTATTGTTTATTTGAGAAAAAATATTAAAAATATAATATGAAATATGATTTAATTATAATGTATTGATATTTTTAAAGTTTTTTTTTATATAGATTGTCGTGTATCACTTTTGTGGTAATTATTCTAAGAATCTAATTAAAATAAATTGATAATGTAAATAATTATAACGTTATCTAAATACAAATTATTAAATATAGTACTAACATTGTTAATTTTCATCACTAAGTGAGCAAATCGCCTTAAATGATAAAAATAAGTAAGTAAATATAGTCAC
>PYAF01003302.1:5919893-5937725 GCA_007407185.1 Glycine tomentella
TTTTTCTTAAAAAATGTTAAACATTATTTTTAACATAAATAAATCTTAGACACTAATTATTTTTTATAAAGGTTAGTAAATATGATTTCATATAAAAAAAGGAGAAAATAACTTATGTTTAATCACAAAAATTGATAAGTTTATTAATTTTTATGGTAATTATTTTAAAAATTATACCAAAAATAATTTTTATTGATTAATATTGTAAAGTGTTTATATTTTCAAGTATATAATCATTATACTCAATAACTTTTTTTATTATAGCAGCTTATGTTTTGAACCGACTATAATTAGGTGAAATTCTTTACACGCATATTACATTTTTCATTAATTTTATATAATAAAAATAATATGTAATATTTTTTACATTGACCCATTCCGAAAAAACAATAAAACAATAAACTGTCAATACTACAGACTAGTTGTAGCCAAAAAAAATTGTCAATGTACATGTCCGGCCATAATGCCTTACAAAACATACTTGACTTTGTTCTCAATGTAAGCTTGGATTGATGGTTCTCTTCCTAGAAAGTCTGATAACACATCAATAGGATCTTTCACTCCTGCCGAGGCCAATACCTGCAATTGTTTTAAATCAAAGTATGCAAATAAATATACTAAAATTTACAATTGCGGTCTCTGAAATTTATTTATTTTTTACAATTTTTCATATAAATTTAATGCTGAATTTTCGACTCCC
Organism: Glycine tomentella; assembly: GCA_007407185.1. Lineage (NCBI taxonomy): Eukaryota > Viridiplantae > Streptophyta > Magnoliopsida > Fabales > Fabaceae > Glycine > Glycine tomentella. The sequence goes on from PYAF01003302.1 coordinate 5,920,594, forward strand.
ATTTTTAAAGGGATATATAAACAGATGGTTAATATATTTCTGGGCGAAAAGCAGAATGTCATTGTCATCACTAACCTTGTTCCTGAATTGCATGCCGGCTTGCTGGTTTGAAACATCGTTGCAGAACTTTGAGGTAAATATATCAGCAGCAAAAACCTGAAACATTTTAGGCTTAGGTTTTAATTTTTCAAATTCAATGATCAGAGAAGACTTTCTCCAGAAACAAATAATCAGAAAAGTGAGAAAACTACCCATGGATGATCGCAGATTAAAAGATGCTTGAAAATGAAAACTGATTATTGATTTTGACAAGCGTATCACATAAAGAAGTAGCGAGTTATTCATACCTCACTCCATATACGACTGTAGCAAGCTGCCTCATAACCAACGACAGTAGAAGGAAAATATGACGCTGGATTGGTTCCTTCTAATATCGGCAAGCCTAACATCTCCTGGGAAATGAAATTTACATAGAATTTCCTTTCACTCTTTTATCAAAAACATTGAACTTAAAATTAGAACTGATGTTAAATCATTTACCATGGGATGAAGATGCTTGAATAATTCCTGAATGTCTATGTTATCCGCAGAATGTATGATTTGGTCAAAAAGACCTGATAAGAAGCAGATCTTAAGTTAAAATGATGCGAAGTAACTAGAATGTTCAATGTTTGTAAACATCAATCATGTCCCGTAGCCCACCCGAAAGATATGTTTGATTTAGATTTTAGTAGAATTGATTTTGAAAGAAATTATGCTTAAAAAATCAATTTATGTTTAGGGGTAATATTTTAAAAGTAGGTTTAAAAAAATTGATTTTATTTGGATGGTATAGTTACTTTTTGAAGGATAAAAATATAGATGTTTTAAAAAATATTAACAGCTCCACAACCAGAAGCAGTTCCAATTTCCAATTACTAGAAAAGCTAGAAATTTTCACTCCTCTAAAGATCTAATTTACTTGCTGTATAATTCATGTTGAGAACCAAAATATAAACCAAACACAAAATCATTTTCCACAACAAAAATGTAAATTTGAATAAAAATTAACAGACTCTATATCAAATCCCAGCCAATAAGAATTATTCCCTGCTTTGTTGAGGTAATACCTATGTATATGACAATGTAACTATCATCGAAAAGGGACTACAGTTTATAGTGTAATTGACTCCCCATAGCATAGTAAGATAATCTGAATAAGCATTAAGTAGTATCAAGTAAAATTATAAAAAAAATTTAGGAAATATTAAGGTCAAATGTAAAAATGAAAATGTAAAACATACAGCATAGAATATCTTGCTTCAATTTAAGTGCAGAAAAAGAAGTCCTCCATCTTTTAATTGATTTGCATATGTCATCCTTTAACGGTTTTGTAATATCCTGTAAGTGACGATTAATATATTAAATAGTTCAAAGAAGCATAAAGTAGACGTATCAGATTGAGTTGACCTCAAAAAACAATGACTACATAATTTCAGAAGAGTATGGAGCAAACAATTGGTGAAACTCACCTGATGAAATCCCGAAATCAACTTGAGAGAATAGCTTTCAAAACACCTACAATTTCCACAAGTAGGAAGAATGAATCTATGTTAAATATATTTTTTTTTTTTGATAGAATGTTCAACCTAAATTAGAATTAGAATAAGGAAGAATATGTATTAATTTTGTTACCAGTTTTCTAACAGTTGAGCAGGTATTTCCACAAAGTCAGCATCAACACATAATCCAGAAATTCTGGTAAATGATGCACGGTTGCAAATTTGTTGAACCTAACAGTGATTTTAAAGAAACTTCAGAAGAAAGGACAAAGGTAAATGATGTAAATTCTCTGCCTCACAAATCCAATGAACCTTAAATTCTCTAATTTCTAGTCTACCCTAATTCTCCCAAAGAAATATAATTTTCATCTGTTCAATAGTATGCTTTCAACCCTAAAGCCAACTCTTGATATGCAATTATACACAAATTTGCACAAGTTTACCATGTCTAATGGACTTAATAGAGAAATGAGTTTGAAAGGAAGTTAACACAATGTCTCTACCTAGACAACTCAAACTAGTCTGTGAGTTTACTTGAGTGTTTCATTTTACTAAAAAGATCTCAGTGATACACAACTTTCATTTTATTTACCTTTTCCCCAGACCCAAACAAGCAAATAGAAGAATTATAATGCAAATCATAATAGATAAAGATATTATTCTCATTAGGAAATCATGTTTCATGGAAGCAAAAGCAAACATACCACATGGCCAAACTCATGGAAAAGATTGACCACTTCAGAAAACCGTAATAATCCAGAACTACCATCAGCATCCTTCTGACACTGAGATATTAGCAATGCAACTGGAATCTACATAAACATTAAAAAAAAAGGGGCAAAAATTAAGAGAGAGAAAGAAACCCATATTTTTTATTCATACAATTTCCAACATCCAAAACTTATTGATAAACAACCGTGCATGAAGAACATAGTGTCACAGCCACCATAGGGATTTAAAACAAAACAAAAACTAAAGAGATACCTCACCACCAGCATGCATAAAAGATCTACCAGCTCTAAGTGATAAGCAAACATTGCATCTCTAAAGTGCTTTCTCAATTTAAAGTCTTAAACTATAAGAAAAGAGAAATGCCCTCTAAGGTCAAGACTAGAACTTCAAGTCCAACTTTTTTTTTTCTCTTGACAACAGTTCTTGATAGGATTGATTACAACGACATCTTGTGAAATAATCATTTTTTGAGTTTACTGAATCCTGGCTGTGTCCTTTCATGTTGGAAAAGTATCTTACAATACATAGGAAATGGTGCTTACAATCAGAATATTATAAAATTTTAATTTTATTCACTAAAACAAACCTGATGTGCCCCACTGATTGTTGATGCACTGTTCTGGAGAGCCAACACACAAGTATGACCATATTTGCCCTCCCTGTAATAAAAATAAACAATATGAACATGTTTTCACTTTTCACTAGCAAATAAAAATTGATGAAGCACAAATAGCTAAAAAGCTCGACCTTGAGAACAAATCAAGGTAGCAATAACCTAAGAGTTCACCAGAACCCAAGTCCAGCACTGAAAAAACACGAACATCACAATGCCAAACATCAGCTCTTGCAATTTCCTCAAACCTTAAGCCTGCGTGAAAATAAAAAGAATAAGTACCAATATACATTCTATGACAGAAATCAAACACTGGAAAATTAAAAATTAAAAATAAAAAATATTTCAGCCAAATAAGAATTAAGAACCCAAGCAGCTAATCGAGTCAGCAAATGGTTAGCCGTGAACTATTTTATTAACGTTATTGACCCGTTGAATGGTTCATTATTCCTAAACTGCTTATATATTATCATGAATTTCTTTCCAATTACTTTACACTTTTGCACATTAACTGAATATCTGATAATCGAGGCAATAAAACATAAGGACAAATAAATTGTCAGATATAAAATTACCAAACAGATCTTGGATAATTTTGAAGATCCCCGATAGAACCACACTAATTGGCAAGTATTGCTTGATCTCTCCAAAGTCCAAATCATAACCCTGCTCTTCAACCCGTTTTACATAATACAGTAGGTCCTCAATTCCAAATGGAAACTCCCCTTCCTCTTTCTTCTGATGTCATAATAAATTTGTAATGAGGGAAATGTAAATTAAAGCAAAGAACATACACCAAAAATGTGCAAACCTTCAAATCTTTCAAGATATTAAGTTCTTTCATGGCCAAGCCAGTTAAACTTGTCGATATGTCTTTCAGGAACTCAAACACCTGGATGAAATTCAGAAATTAAAAAAAATAATCCAGAATGAGTTATATCAGCATCACACAAAGAGTGTATATACAGTACAAGATTAACTATATTAATATCTCAAAATACACCGAGTTTAATCAGTTTATGGCAAAGAAACAAGACAGCATCACCAATTATAATTTCATATTTTGTTTTCCCAATATCAATCAGCAGGGAGCAGTTATTACTTATTAGACAAGACTGAGCTAGGAAAGTTTGTCAAACATTTCTTTTAATTTTAAATTAGAGATGTCCCACACTAGTAGTCATCATAACCAAACCCAAATAGAGTACATTAGAAAGAATTTCCTATGAATCTCATGTGTGTGATTATCATATATAGTTGTTTCACAATTAGTCATGACCATCTGACACATCTTTTTGTGTAAGCTATTACAATCTACGTTACAATTTTCAGATATACATTTAAAATAATTATTTCAGAAAACTACTCATTTTTATTTTATAATAATTACTGACTACTGATCCTTGCGACCCTCTGACATTATCCGTTACAAAACGAGCATATTTATGGCACTAGCTTTCTAGACTTCTAGACTTCTAGTGCCTGATGGAAAATACATTATTACATCTCTATGACAAAATTACCAACCTTTTTTGGTGTCTTCGCCATTCTAACATTGATGGCATACTCTGCATAGCATGAATAGCCAAGTAAACGAGCATATTTATGGCGCTGTTGCACCTGAATCATGCCAATGAAATATCAACAAGAACAAACTTTAATATGATTAATGCCAATAAACATGTCCAGAATTAACAAAATCAAGAACCATAGAAAGCAATATGAAAGATGTCAAAATAAACCCCATAAACATTATAAGATTTAAGCTGAATAACAAACCTACAAGTAATATTTGTCATAATGTCTGATAGTCATATACAAATTTACAACTGAACTATATCCATTCAAATACAACATATTCAACTGTCTTAAATAATCATTATTCATTGGTAATTTCTCAAATTGTCAATGATATTCCGAAAAGAATGATATTGGTGCTTATGATATAGCACAAATAAATTCAACTGTCTTAATACAAATTTAGCAAAAATATAGAACTACAAAATTACATAGGAACTATTCTCTTCCTACCAAACTATTAATTGAAGTAAAATAACTAGAGATTGAGTACATGTCAAATTGTCAATGACCTGTTACAAAGTCCAATAACAAGATAATTTCTCAATTTATAGCTTGAAATCAGGATAGAAGTCTTTGATAGTAAATAAATAAGTGGAGTCTTTACTCCTTTATGAGTAATGACATCAATGAAAATTACCAGGCTTTCTAAGATAGAAACATTGATTTCTCCACACCGATTCCCATATGCCCCTGATACCACCCGCCTGGTGGTTCCAACCTTCATGTGATCAATATAGAATTATAGACCTTGTTAGTATAGTTTCCCCAAATAAATGAAAATATACACAAAAGATCTACCAAGTCCGTAGGAGAAAAATGACATTCTATAGAAATATTTAGGTGGTCTAATGTAGCAATATTTGTGTAATGATATTCTGAAAAGAATGATATTTGTGCTTATGATGTAGCACCGATGTTCTGAGAAGATTGATATCTGTGCTTATGCCTATGCAAATAATCAAGTGATCTAATGTACCAATATGTTCCATGTAATAAATCCATTGGCAGCTTAGCTACTGTCTTTTTGTGTCACATTAAGCAATAAGAACAATTAATTAATTTTTGCAACCAATTCAATAATTAAAAAATGATCATGCATTGTGATCTATTAATAAAAAATAAAAATAAAAAACCATTAAAACAAAATAAAAACACAGTAGCTCTTTGTAAAAAATGATTTTATCATAAAGGGAAGGACATAATTCTAGCTTCTTGGTCTACGCCTTTTCCAAATCAAACTCCCATGGAAAGTATTAGTCACATGTTCATTTCAGTAAGTTTAAACCTTTACTGAGACAAGAATGCCATTATATTAAACCATATACAACTGAATTTCAGCTTCTTCTCACTATTATTTTACAGGTGGTGCAAGAGCCAATTTCATCTCACTCCATAATATAGCACTTATTTAGCTAATAAATGTACAACTATTAGTTAATATTCATTGACCATACCTTGCAAAATTCAAGCACAGCTGCAACATGATGACTTCTCAGGGAAATTTTAAATTTTCCATTGTCCGATTTATCTAAACCCTGTGGAGAAATGCATTTGATTCAATAATATAAGCCATAAATTTCAAAGTTCATAGTTAAGTGGATTGATGTAAGAATACAACAACACATCCAAGCCTTTTCCCACAAGATGGGCTTGGCTACAAGGATGAAGTGAAGCCAAAATGTTCTGCAAATTATGTCTATAGACAAATAATTGACCTCTAAATTCTTTTTAATTGAAGGGAGGAATAATCATACTAAACCTTGAGAAACTCTGGAGGTAATCCAGCTAACTCTGCCTCGGTGAAAAGAAGAAACCTGCTATCATCATTGAGATTTTGGATATATTTAAAGCTTAATTCATCAATCTGAGCCCTTAGACGCTGCAACTCTTCTCTTTTGCTTGCTGTGAGGTTCAATCCATTTCGTTCAAAGTCTCTCACCTGTCACTGGTTAAAAAAGAATCAAATCTGGATTTCATACTGATCATGGAAAAGTATAGTAATCACTTTACTGAGGCCATTACTTTTCCAGACAAGTCTCTCACCAGAAAAATAAATTAAAACAATATTACATTCCAGGAGAACTCCTTGGTTCTTAGCTCTTACCAGAATTTGAACAAAGCGTTTGGCTTCAGCATTCACCCACTCCCCACTTACTGCAAATGCTTTAATGACAAGATACACATCTTCACGTTTGCTGATCCACTTGCATGGAACAACACAATATTAAGTTTCATAATTGATGAAATGAAAAGACATGTGGTCTCATAAAGACAAACTAACAATAACCATGAAACAACTCTTGGCAGGTGCTACAAACAAATTAATAATATCATGCAGCTTAAAAGTAGTGTAGTGAGTTTTTCCTCACTGTCCTCATTATTTGCTTTCAGAAAACCTTGAAACAAGTGAGAGTAGGCAAGCTTTAATCACTGTCAAATCCATCATATATTCCCTGAGTTGGTAGGGCATTTCTGCCCCATCAAAAGCGCATGGCAAGAACTTCGAAGAAATCATAAATAGTATAAAAAATTATAAATCAATGTTAGCAAACCTGCATGTATCAAGATGAGCATCTAGTCTTCGCTCTGCTTCTGCACTTGCTTTGCGTACATCCTCCCGAGTAGATACCATCTTCGGAAACACACAAGACTGGACCAGTGGGAATTGCTGCGCTTGCAGTTCTGCCAGAGGTGATATAACATTTGCATGTGTAACCTGCACTTATTGTCAACAGAAGACGATCATCTTAAAAAAAAACAGTACATCAAAGGAAAATACATATCAAATACTCAACACAAACAACAGTAAATACATAGCATATCAAAATATGATTTGAAAAAAAAAGAGTAAGCCGCCATTTAGTGCCTAAAAATATAGCGCACTGTCATAGTAGTCCTTGAAATTAAGAAAATTTCCGGTTGTTCAATGTAAGTCTTTAAACTTAACTACTAACTGCTATTTTGATCCCTAAACATGTATTAATATTATTAACTAAATCACACTTTAAAAAAAAAAAAAAAATTGGACTAACATGATTGACAGATTACACTTATTTGTAATTTACTTAGTTTCAGGACTAATGCCAGTGTTATATACTTTCAGGGACTAAAAAGGTGGCCTACTAAAAAAAATTGACGCAGCTTCACCTTGATCCAATTGCAAAAATAGATAACGAGAAAAATGCTTCAATAGCTCGAAGATTATTTCTCCAGCGAAAGAGAGAATGCCGACGTTTCTTAACAAATGCGACGATGTTTTTTATTTGCAAGAAATAATAATTCAGTAAATAAATGAGATCAGTATCCACTGAAGCATAGAGATGCAAATCGATAATACCTTGTCGAGAGGCACCGACGCAACAGAATTATGAACCTTGTTTGAGTTAGCAATGATTTGCTCTGCCAGCTTAAGAATCTCAGATGCAGATAGATTAACGCGCACCATAGAACCTGCAAGATCTGCAAGTTTCCACTACTGGATTCAGTAAAACGATCCCGAAATTTTAAGAGCTTATTCCCTAAGCACACATTGAGAAGAAAATTGAAGAGTTGAGAATGATAAGGAGTACCTTTCTTCTTAGCATTTTTTGCCTTCTGATACTTGATTGCGGTGATGGCTAGGTTCGCCGCAATTGCGAGCACAGCCGCAGCTCCGGTGAAGGCGAGGATGCTTCCACGTTTCTTCTCTTTGCCCATTTTCTTACACTTTCCCTCACTTTCCGTCATTTTCTCTGCTCGTTTTGTCTTCTTTTCGCTTTCTCTCCCTTGACGAGCGCGAAGGGAGGATTTGTTTTGGGCGGAAAAATGAGATGACGCAATTGAAATTTGACGTGAATTTCGAAATTCACGAAATATGAAAAGGATTTGCAAGTTACATCAACTTTTATTTTTCTGTATTTTTATTTTGCGAAATTAGTTCCCATTATTTTTAGTCGCATTAGTATATTTATTTTGCGAAATTAGTTCCCTACCTTCTAATTCAACATCTTTTCTTTTTTTTTAAGAATTTAATTCAACATCTAAAATTTAATGATCTGGTGAAGTCTGCGGTGGACTACCATTACATATGGTCCACCCGAGCACTACTTATAATCACCGTTGGATATATTATAATAAAACCAATGTATCAGATTCAACTAATTATAAAATTTGTAATTAGTTATCATTTATTGGTTAAATGTAATTAAATTCATTAATCTTTCTTCTCTCTTCGGCACTCAAACCTCGTGTCGCTTCCCAATTTGAATCTGGTACTTTGAATACTATATAATATATCTAATGGTTCTAAATGATGGTCCACCAGTGGAGCACTTGTTTGATGGTCCACCACAGAATCCACCAAAATATTGACATAACATTTTATTACACACTATTACGTTTGTAGTTGTACAATGGAGCACAGTGTTACGTTAACATTTTTTAATTATTAAAAAATTAAGTAAAAGAAAAATGAAAAACCTCGCAAAAAAATGATAGTAATAGTAAAAAAAAAAATGTAATTAATGCTGTCAAAAAATGAGACTTTGACTTTGACTTATAAAATTGCCTCAAATTTTTTTATTTTTCAATAAATATTTATAATAAAAATTCTAAAATATTCAACTTAATTTTTTTATAAAAAATTCAACATAATTTTGAATTTTGATTGCATTTCCAAACACACATTTTAGGATGTGCTTGGGAACACAATAAAATCATAATGTATTATGTGTATGTTAGGGTGTTTATCATTGGATTTAGTTTTTTATTAAAAAAACATTTAAATTAAACTTAAAAATATATATAGTTTGATTTAATTTATTTTTTATTTAAAATAAAATTCAAACCAAATTAATATTTTATAATTTGGTTGAGTTCATTTTTTCTACAATATTATTTTATTAAAATTTATATATATTTTTCATATTTTAAATTAAGTTACATTAAAAAGTTGACAGTGGTAATTAATGAAACTTATTAATATGCTAAATATTCTATAATAAAAATTTGTCAAATTTTATCTATTTTAAACTAAACATTTCTTAAAAAATTGTTTAAAAGAGAAAGTGGTTTATATTGTATAAGATTCATATATATAACACTATAAAATACAGTGAAACTCAAATGTTATACACATAAAACATATAACATTAAAGTAATGTAAATGTTAGTATAAGTGTTTCGATTTGATTTGATTTCAAAAACACAAATTATAAATTGAACCAAACCAATCAATTTATGAAAAATATCATCCGAACATATTCAAAAATATTTTATTTGAATCAAGTTTTGAATGTTTTAACGATTTTTTTATTTTTATTTTAAATTGATTTAAAATTTAACACATGTATGACAACAACAACAATCGAGGATATGTGACATGACAAAGTCCTTGAATGTCAGTTGGAACGACAAAAGGAGAGAAATGAAAAAACAAAATGATTCACCAAATTGTTGTGTGCAATGTTATAAAAATCGATCCGGTCATTGACCCGATAGAGGTAATGGGTCATTGGTCCAATTGGTGGGTCACTAATTGACCCGATTTGACTCAGTTTATATTAAAAATTCAAAATTATATTATATATACATATATAATTAACATTATTTGACTAAGAAAAGTTCATCCAGAGTTTCATACTCAAAAATCCAAAATAACAACGGTAGTATTAAAGTTGATAATACAAGTAAAATGTATTAATAATAAAAGAGTATGTAAATAGTACTACCTAAATTAAAACACAAGTCCAAATTTTAATAAACAAAATGAGCCAAGAAGTCATTTCAAAATGCAAAATGGAAACTGCAAAAAAACAATAAAAGGAGTACAAGAAGCAACATCGTGGATCTGATCAGATTAGACCCAAATAAGTAAAAACCCTAATCCCCAATATATATAAGTCTCTCTTTCTGTTGTGCCTCTTCCTGTTGTTGTGTTGTGCCTCTTCTTGCTAGTATGCTACGGTGTTACCCTCTTTCTCTTCGATCATCACCTCTTCCTCTTCTTGTTGCGTCTCTGCCTCTTCCTTCTTCCTATCTTGTTGCGTCTCTGCCTCTTCCTTCTTCCTATCTAGTTTCTGTTTTGACAATGGCGATAACGGCCGAAGCGTGAAGCGACGATGTGGTGGGTTGGTGCTTGGTGGCACAGTGACGATGACGACCAAAGCGTGAGAGCATGAAGCACTGAAGCGTGAGACTAGGTTTCAAAAATCGATCAGGTCTGGTCGGGCATCCCAAGTCAGATGCACAACCAATCCAATAACCAAACCGACCCAATTATACCTCCAAGTATCGGTTGGACCGACCGACCAATTCGTACCGTTTTCACAACACTAATTATGTGAATCAAATAAATTTAAGGATGTACACAACTAATTCACCCTAAAAATCACATACACTCTTGTTCATCCTAACATCTGTCTTAAAAAAATACAAACAAATAAATATAATAATACTTATTTTTAATTAAAATATGCTTTCCTTTATCATAAATATATAAAATTTATTTCTGCAAAAAAATTGATAATTTTTCTTTATCGTAAAACTGAAATATATTACTTTTTTTTATCTAAAAATTAAACTCAAATAAATCTAATCCTACATGTGACTTTCTCGTCACTCTCGACATTCCATATTTGCCTACTGTTCTTATTTTTTGGGGTGACAAACACTCCGCAAATCGCGAAAAAACGTCAAAAAATTTGAACCTTTCTTCTCTAAACTTCTTTATTTTCTTCGAAGCTCTCGATCACTATAACCAAAAGCCAAACAAACACACTCGGAACAAGCAGAACAAACACAAAGCAATAAAGAGGGAAAAAAAGGGTGGTGCAGGAGAGTCGCACGCTGAGCCTTGGGGCTGAGAACGAACATGCGCGCACGCAGAACCTTGGTGGTTGAGGTTGCGCCCAGATTTGGTGGCGTCGGGGTCGGCGGTGCGCGGTGACGGCGCAGAGGGTGACTCGTGCGCGCTGTGATGGTGTTGGTTGGTGAGGATAGTGGCGCGTGGAGGAGGAGGTGGTGCAGATGGTGGCGCGACGGGGAGAAGATGGGTTGGGTGGTTGCCTGGTTGGTCGTGCTGTGGTCGGAGTTGTAGTGATGATGGCGCGCGCGAATGCTGAAGGGGGTGTTGTGTGGCTTGTGGTTGGTGGTTGGTGACCTCACGGTGATGAAGGCGGCGGCGCCGGGCAGAGGGAGGTGGTTGTGGTTGTGGTTCTTTCTGGATTTTGTTAGGGCTATAGTTTGATGGAGTTTGAAGAAGATGAACAGGGAGACTTAACAAGTTTGACATTTTTTTTTCATTTATTGTCAGTTATTAACCTCCAAAATTTATTTGTAAAATTTAAATTAATCCATCTAAACCCATGTCCGGAAAAAAATAACATAATTTTGATTTTGTGAAAATGAAAAAGTACTAACAATTTTGTAGAGATATATTTTAAACATTTTTATATTTAAGAGAATAAAAATATATTTTAATCTTTATTTTTTCATTCTTAATAAAAAATGACAATTCGTGTATAATTTGTTTAAACATAAATAAAATGAAGCGAGTGACACATAAGTAGACATAAAAATTTGTATATGAAATCTTTCAAAATGTAATAAATTACTTTTATTTTTATTGTCGTAACTAAAGGTGGAAAACATGTTAACTCAATTCAATCTAACCTATCAAAAAAAATAGGTTGAGTTAAGTGTAGTCTAGCTGAATTTGATTTAAGAGTGAGTTAAAATTTCAGCTCAACTTACCCTAAGGGGTATTTGGTAGATATAAATTTTTTACATTCTCAAGAATTTAGATTGAAAAATTATGATTCCCATATTTAATATATAATTAATAAAAAAGATTATTAGAAAATTATAATTTTCAATAATTAATTTTATTTTACTTTCTTAAAAAATATTTTCAAAGAAAAAGATAAAAAATTAACTTTATCGAATAGATAAAAGAAATCAATTACATATTTTAAATGAAATTTCAATTCTTTTAAAATATATTAAAATTAATATAACGTATTTTATATATTCTTAAGAATTATGATTTTATGAGTTGAGTTAGATTCAATTGTTATTATTTTAAAAAAAATATAGGAAATTGTAAAATAAGTTGCTAAATATGACTTATGAATTACTACAATAAATAAAAAACAATAACATTAAGAAAGTGGTCATAATAAAAAATAACAACTCAACCTGTCTCAAATCCATTTTATCATCCTTTAAAAAAATCCATTTTATCATATTTAGATGATTATGTTTGTGTTATCATTCTCAATCGGCAAACATATGTTGGCAAAAGGATGCAAACCATTGCTTATGTGTTGAGACCATGAACACTGAAGCAAACCTAACTACTACCCAAACATATGCTAAATGCCAATTCAATGACTTTAATTCATTTGATCAGTACCAACTCTAACTTTGACTTTGAATTTTCCGACTAAGCATATAATATATATTATTGTCCATTGACCATATGTATTTCATTACGTAGCGCAAAGGAACAAAAAAAAAAAAGAAGAAAACAACGACCAAAGGAAGAGTTAAAACCAGCAATTATTATATCCGACAGTGTATCTAAAAAAATTAATTGGGAAACTATAGCCAGAATTTTATTATAACACTACGAGAACAAATTGTATAAACTAAAAGATAAAAGATGCCTTAAGATTTTAATATCTTATGGCAACAAACTAAAGAAAAAGAAGGTGAAATTTATTAAATTTCAACTCGGTAGTTTGAGATAATGACAAAGTCAATTACATTACAGCGTTCTTAATTTATAATAGCCAAAGGCTTATTAAATATTACTAATAATTACCATCACAATGTTTTCATCACTTTTGAGTTTTCTTGCGGAGTTCTTTCACCCATTTGAAGCTCAGCATAGTCTTCCCAAATTTGTTCTTGCCTGACCCATCCTTTCCCTTCTTCTTGTCTTTGTCTGAAGCTGGAGAAGGATCTGGGTTGTTGTCCCATTGATCAGCCCAGGACATGCCGGAATCCATGATTTTCACTTTGTGTTATTTTTTATCAGAGAAAATTTTACTTTTTGCAATTTCGAGAAATATTTGTACCTTCTTGTAGGATGTGGATTATTTCCTTCCCAACGAACCAATGAATATTTCTGGTAAAAAGTTAAGTTGGATGGTCTTATTTGGGACACACCTTATCTAAATTAAACTCGATGCCATTTAAATTTATGTTGTCCTTAAATTTTGATCACATGTGTCATTTTGGATGGATGAATTAATTGCGTATCTAATTTATGAAGTACGTAACAACACAACTCTATATAATTTTATGATTGCACTTTTTAGATTATATTCTCTTGACTAATAATAATACTGTATTGACCAAGTCTTATTGCAAACATAAGTTCTTCTTTCCTCCTTTATTTATCTTACATTCGTACGGAGGGCACCATGACATGACATGACATTCTATGAATGTTGCTTTGACGATGAAATATGACAAGAAGTTGCCTCTAATAAACCTTAAATACGAAATGTTCCGCCTGTTTAAATTGACAACTAGAGAAATATACTAGAAACCAAAGGGTAGAAAGGAAAAAAAAATGATTCCATGGTTGAACTTGGTTACAGCTGTTGCCTCTAATAAACCAAAGGAGAATTTGTTAGCACCCACTATTAATAACAAATTATTGAAATTCATGAAATTGAGAAGGTTTACTTCCCATTTAACATTATTTCTTTTGGGGAGGATACTGACTCGCATTATACTATTTTATTACTTAAAAAATTATAATATTATTTTTCCCTATCCAAAGATGCTAAGGTTAATATTTCAAGTCAAATATAATATCACGTGAATAAATCTCATATGTTAATTCAATCAAAACTCATTAAATTCAAGTTAAAATAATTCACGTATTATGATTTTCTCAAATTTATTTCCTTCAATTCAAGTTAAAGCCTCTTTTTAAACTCTTAATTTGACCTTGTAATCCTATTTTTTAAAGAATCAATCCATCTCTTTTGATATTTTAAAACAAAAGATGCGGTATTGATTACGTCAGAATGGGAGAGCTAGCGCCATGCCCATCCCTCCTTTCCCATCTTTTTTTAATTAAAAAAATAAAAATGTATTCTTTTATATATAATACTCTCAATAATTTTGTGTATATCATTTAACTATTTTTACCACCAAAACATATTTGGTTAATATTTCATTGCTGGTGGATCAGTAGAAGCGAAAACCTTGTTAATTATAAAAATACTTGAATTCCAATATCCAACCTCCTAGGAAGCATCCAGTATTCACGAACACCATGGAGGGAGGTACTAAAACCATATCAAAATGAACTTTTGAATGAATTACAAATCTCATTTAGCTCACCTTATGATGTGATTTTTTTTTTTGTATTAATCTATACTTGATGCCAATCGGCAACATTTTTGCTGATCTAATTTCAAAAGAAAATGTGCATTAGATTATCCTGAACAACATTAATTGGTATTTGATAAACAATACATGTATGCTAACTTTCTCTTGATAGTTGACATTAACAAAATGAAACTGTTCAATAGTGTTTCAATTTTACACATAAGTCCTAACTCGGCAAAAACTTAATGCCATTACTTTAAGAAAATAGAATTTAACAATTCTATCAGTCCCAAATAACCACATAACACAATATTACTACGTATATGAGTAGTAGACAAGTGTTTCCACTCTCTAAATGGAAAATTAGCTTAGCATTACAAGGTGCTATAATAAAAAAAACAAATGAAGTAAAATTCTACGTCATACCCTCCCAAATTAACAAACAGGCCCCTCAAATCCCATTTTATATTGCGAAGGGCTATGATCTAATAATTAGCATTGATGGTTAATTGGTTTTGCTACAAAATTGAACAAGTGTGAATAGAGGGATGATGAAAGTATTTAGCTACAATCGCATTAACATCTCATACGAGTTTTAAACTAGCATATATGTTAATGAAATATTATGGCATGATACAATGGAGAAATAAGGTTGATCTTGGATAATGACAAAGGAAAAAGAAAAAGAGAAGAGATCGCGGAAAGAGACAAAATGTCATAGGTTGAAATCCCTCAAACTAATATTTCAAAAAAACTAATTAAAAAAAGTAACATTTATAAATAAATAAAAAATATGACATGATATGGCTTGTTACTGTGTTATGTGGGAAGCTTTTTGGTTACTGGTAGTCTGGTAGAGCTTTCTTGTCAATGGGGTTAGGCTGCATTGGGCTGTTGCTTGTGGGTAAAGCATCCACACTAACAGGGAAGTTTACGTGAATCAGTGTGTGGTTGGGCAACATGTCTTGTGGGTTGTACAAATGGTTCTAATTAATGTGTCTGCTTCTATCAACTTAATTAGCATGGTTGAATACTAGGATAAAGTGATTCACCGGTTCCGTGGTTCTTTGTTTTTTTAATTTTTATAGAAGGTTAAATATATGTCTTAAACTTGTTTAGATACAACACTATAAGTGTTTTTAAAATTTTTTTATTAAAAAAAATACTATATATTTAATAAAAAAGTTCTCAAAAATATTTTTAATTTGTATCTAAAAAAATCCCTACTAGATCCAGAACTTAGGGACTCTATATAGGTTGACTCAACAAGGTATTCCACATATTAAGAAGGAGTGAATGAATAAATGGCAAAGAAGTGATTAACCTTTCAATCGACGCTGACAATGAAATTAATGGGTGGCTTATATTATAGTAGCTGGTTTGTTTTGGATAGGATCATGATTGAATGGCCCATTGCGGATCCAATCATCAACATGGTACCCTTTTAAATCTTGTAAAGTTAAAGAGATAAATAACTCATTACCCATTTTTATTATTAGGAAGAACCAACCAATTAGGGACCAACAACCCGTCTAGATCTCCTGCACCTAGTGGGAGCACATATGCATGGGGAAAAAAATTAAAATAATGCCTTTTAAATAAAAAATTACCAAAATATGGCATTTTCAAACATATTTACGGATCTACTGCTGCCAAACACGTCTGGGTAAGGCGTGTTGAATCACGTCCACCTTGGACGTGTTCAAACACGTCGTGGGATGGCGCGATTAAGCACACAAACACGTCCTGTGTGGGCGTGACTTTGCACAAGACACGTCCTGCATGGACGTGATTAAACACGTCATGCAGGGACGTGATTTTGTCTCTGTATCCCCATTCTTTCTTCAGTTTTTCCAATCCCCAATTTGCATAAAAGCTTGCTTTAGTTTTATAGCTTGTTTGATCGTGTAATTTCAAATTATTTTGTTGCAATTTTCATAAATTCTTTATTATATGACAAAATATATGAACCAAAAAGTGAAATATAAAACAAAATGATTAATAAGATGAAAAGAATAAAAAGATATAATAGGTCAAATTAATTTTATAAAATTAAAGTTTAAAAACAATTACCAGGTTATGTATGTATCTTTTATATCATTTTTTTGTACGAGAGTATGTATGTATCTTTTGCCAAAAAAAAAATATTCAGTTTAAGTAAGATTAATATGAGTAATATTTTTTCTTTAATATTTAACGTAATTATATGTTTAAAATTTAAATTTAAAGCAACTTATTATATTAAAATATTATTTTAGTGTAATTAGAAGGTATCTAAAATTTCTATTTAACGCCTAATTATTTTCCTTTTTTATATTCATTTTAAAGTAAATATC
>PYAF01003302.1:5937825-5958201 GCA_007407185.1 Glycine tomentella
TAAGAGTTCGATTCCCCATATTTGTGTAATTGTGTGAATGTAAAAATATTCATTGAAAAAATGTAATATTTCAAAAGATGGTTTAAATATGCTTTACATTTCTGCTATATATATTTTTCTTTGTTTGATCATTGTAGTATTATTATTAATTTTTTTGGTAGAAAATAACATAATATTACTCATATTAATCTTACTTAAATTGAATATTTTTTTTGGCAAAAGATACATACATACCCTCGTACAAAAAAATGATATAAAAGATAAATACATAACCTGGTAATTGTTTTTAAACTTTGATTTTATAAAATTAATTTGACCTATTATATCTTTTTATTCTTTTCATCTTATTAATCATTTTGTTTTACATTTCACTTTTTGGTTCATATATTTTGTCATATAGTAAAGAATTTATGAAAATTGCAACAAAATAATTTGAAATTACACGATCAAACAAGCTATAAAACTAAAGCAAGCTTTTATGCAAATTGGGGATTGGAAAAACTAAAGAAAGAAAGGGGATGCAGAGACAAAATCACATCCCTGCATGACGTGTTTAATCACGTCCATACAGGACGTGTCTTGTGCAAAATCACGCCCACACAGGACGTGTTTGTGTGCTTAATCGCGTCATTCCACGACGTGTTTGAACACGTCCAAGGTGGACGTGATTCAACACGTCTTATCCAGACGTGTTTGACAGCAATAGATCCGTAAATATGTTTGAAAATACCATATTTTGGTAATTTTTTATTTAAAAGGCATTATTTTAATTTTTTTGCCCATATGCATGTACCAAGCATAAAGAACATACTAAATTTCTGTCTCCTTTTTTTATACAGTAATAAAGACTATTCATTTTAGTGCAATGTAAAGAAAATGTAAAAGACTTTTTACCCTTTATTTACATTGGAAAGAAAATTTTCGTTTTTGACTTCTTGCATAAACGAGTTTAAATTTGTTTATTTTGAGAGAAAAAACTTTTTAATCAAAATGTCAAGATGTTCTTTAAAAAATATTTATTGACTGTTTACTAATTTGAATTCAGAACCAAGGCTTAAATAGAAAAGGAATTCAGAACCAAAAATAAAAAACCTACTATAAAGAACAAAATAATTTTTCTTGTCATAGTTCAGAGAGATAAGAGGTGTTGAACTCCACACACACTTGACTTATTGATTTGTTTCATTAGTCTCTTAAATAAAATTAGCTTAAAATTTTGGATAACATTAAAAAACTAAACACTAATTGCATGATACAAAAATATTTTTTGATGGGTAACAACTGAACATGCTATCAGGGATTTATAATATTCACACAATGTCCAACCAATTTAACTAAATTTTCTTTATAAAAAAATTAATTTTGTGTCCAAAATTAATTTAAAATTAAAGTGATTTCATGTAGCTTTTATGTTAGATAATCTGTTTACTATATTTTATTACTAATTTACTTTTAAAATAAAAATATTCCAATATTCATAATTTAAAAATTTAACTAAAATAAATCGTATAAAATTTAATTTATTCAAATTTAATTTTTCAAAAAGTCTCATCTGGTTTTTGAATAATCACAAAAATGTATCGTTATTAATTGAGAAAAAAAATGAAATTGTCAGGAAGAGACAGACACGTCCCCCTCTACCTTCATCTACCCTTTCTTTCCATTCCACCGCATCCAAAAGCTTTTACTTCACGCTGACAAACGCTACACAAACCCCTAACCTTCCTTCCATTCACTTCACTTCAAAATTTCACCCTTCCAAATTCCCAACTTCTACAATTTTACTATTACAATTTACCATCTCTCTTTCTCTTCCTCAATCCAATCCAATCCCCTCTCAATCGAAGCAAGAAAACCATGTATTTATCGGAGAAGCCTCGCCCCATCGATTTCTACAAGGAGGAAGGCGCGCGCGACATGATGATCGAGGTCGTCTCCAACGGCGACCTCCCTCCTCCGCCGCCGCCTCCGCCGATGATTCTCGGCGAGAGCAGCGGCGAGGACCCCGAGGTCGAGATCAAGGCCCCGAAGAAGCGCGCCGAGACCTGGGTCCAGGACGAGACGCGCTCTCTCATTGGCCTTCGCCGCGAGATGGACGCGCTCTTCAACACCTCCAAGTCCAACAAGCACCTGTGGGAGCAGATATCGGCGAAGATGAGGGAGAAAGGTTTCGATCGTTCTCCAACCATGTGCACCGATAAGTGGCGCAACCTCTTGAAGGAGTTCAAGAAGGCCAAGCACCAGGACCGAGGGAGTGGTTCCGCCAAGATGTCGTATTACAAGGAGATTGAGGAGATCCTCAGAGAGAGGAGCAAGAATGTGCAGTATAAAAGCCCTACTCCTCCGCCCAAGGTTGATTCCTTTATGCAGTTTGCTGATAAAGGTAAATTATTCAATTCTCTAATTCATCACTTCTAGTAAGTGTTAGGTTAGGGTTTGGGATTCCTTCACTTGGGTCAATGCTTTGGTGTTTGATTTTATAGCTTTGGCTAGGAATCTGACTTCTGAGGTAATTTAATTAGTGTGAGAGTCAGATTTTATTGCCTGAGGTACAGTTTAGGTTGGGAATCTGACTTCTGAAGTAATTTAATTCACAGTGAGAGTCAAACTTGTTTTTGCAATGTGTGATTTAATGATCAGTGATAGTCCTGCTGTACAAAATTGTAGGGGCTGAAACAGATTAAAAAGTAAGTGTAGAGACTAAAACGGATAGTTTTTAGGTGTAAGGGCTAAAGGTAAAGAATGTTTAGATATAGGAACCAAATGATTGATTAAACCATAAATCTTTTTACACTGGCAGGGAGTTAAACTTAACTGGTTAGGTTACTGTGCTTGGTTGTTGTTACAACCATGCACTGGGTTGGGCCTAAAAAGAGCTTGAAGTAAGTTAGTCTGAATATTCTTCCGGAAAATTAATCGGACAACCTTTGTTAGCAAATTGCTTGTGAAGCTGCATCTCTGAGTTTGGGAGGAAGTGGGGATGTTTGATATTTGATGTGGATGTGTTGACAGTTTGTTTGAAAGAGACTGTGTAACATTAGTTAAAGCTGAACAGTCCGTAATTTCCCAATTTGGACAAATTTGGTCTGGAAACCTGGGTTACATCAGTATCTCTTTCTATCATTCTTGTTTGGAAATATTGGGTTGTGTTTTTTGTTTTACAAAATGGATGTGATGTGGCGAAACACAGAACTGGGGAAACCTTAATTCCAGAGTTATAACTGCCAAATTGACTGCAATTTCCAAAATCCATCAAATTGCATTGCATTTTGGTTTAAAATTGCTGATAGGTGGTGATTAATTTTTATGCATTTAGCCTTCATTTCTCTATATTGCTTTGTTAAGAAGTTTTCAGTTGCCCAGTATAACTTTAGGAAGTCTCATGGGAAATCACATTAATGCCTTGGTTGGCTCCCTACCATGGTAGTCTAACTTGAGATTCGACCCCAATTTGGAAAGGGGCCACAGAATCGTAAAACGTGGAATCATAACTTGAAACAGAGATTATACAAGATTTATAAAATTAATATATATGCATATAAATTCTTATGTATGCATCTAAGGTATTTTTTTTCCTTTTTCTTGTAGAGTACAAATAATAAATTATTAATTATTATTGTTAATAATAATAATTACCTTTTAATAATAATAATTATTATTATCTTATAGATAAAAAAAATTAATAGTTGTCATTATCAATCCCAGTTTGGGTGAGGAGCATAAATGAGGAGTTTCTCATATAGGAACACATTAGTGACTTTACTTCTCCACTGCGTTTGTCTATTCTATGATTATATGAGCAAAAGGTACAGGCGGAGCAAAAGGTCCGTTGTGGTAAAGCAAGGTCTGGTTGCGGCGGAAAATAGAAGATGTGGTGGGGGAGGTTAAGCGAAGGAGAGAAGTCGCGACATTGAAGAATAATGACGTATTGGTGTTCGCAAGTTTGAGGGGCATATTATATTATTAATTTATTAGGTGTTTCTGGCAGCAACTAAAAGGTTTTAGGTTTGGTCTTGTGGGCTTAAAGTTTCAGAAGGCCAAAAACTAAAAAAACCCTAATTTTAACCCATTTAAAGTGAACGTTCAAACATGTATCGAGACACCGTTCCCACGAGCTTGTGATTCAGTGACAATTCCACCAATAGCCAGTTCCATGTGTGGATGTGCACGAAGCAGCACCTTAGGATCGTACGTAAACTCATACAATTCTACGACTTAGAATGCGATGTTCCCCACCCTTTAGTGGGGAGCATCAGCTTATATCCATGGATCATAGGCTTGATAGCTGTGTTGCTCTATGCATTTGATTTTTTTGACATAGGTCCATATAATTCTCAACAATTTAAAAGTGGGATTTAACTCCTATGAAATACTGTTAAACAGTCACTCTCAAGCAAGGTTATCAAAACTGGACCGGACTGGCTGGTTGAACCGGAACCGGTCTGGCCTCCTGTCCAAATAAACCATAAACCGCTTTGCTACAAAATGGACTGAAACCGGTGAAAACCGTTTTTGACCAGTTATTCTGGGTGGACTGGCCGGTTGAACTGGAACCGGTCTGGCCTCCTGTCCAAATAAACCATAAACCGCTTTGCTACAAAATGGACTGAAACCGGTGAAAACCGGTTTTGACAAGTTATTCTGGGTGGAAGCAGTTTGCACTTAGACAAAGAAAAAGATGAATATGCAAAGAAGGGAAACGAAAAAAAAAAATCTTAAAATCTTAAGTTGCAACTTTGATAGCAACTACCATGGTGGTGATACAGTGCAAAGACGCCAGGGGATGAGAAAACTCCCGATGATGCACATAGAGAAGGAAGAGAAATGGTGGGTCTCTATGGCTGCCATGTTGCGGGGCTAGGAGGAGGAGAGAATATGGTGACTTCTTTCATTTAGGTGAAAACTGAAATACAAATGTGTCTCCTAAGCATGAGTTGAAGTTATTTCATTTTCTTAAAAAAGTTTTATTTTACTTTTAATTAATTTTAGTCATATCTATTTTGAAAAGTGGCAGGCTCTAGTCACGTCGACCTGTAGACTTCATAGACCTCTTTAACCACAAATTTGTAATATCTTAGTATAATAATATTATAAAAGTACAATGGTGCAGTAAAGAGATCGTAAATTCAGCTTTTTTTTTCAGCACCAATTTCAAGCATACATTGTAATTTTATTTGGCATTTAATAGAAAATTATGAGAACCGTTTTTTTTCTATTGAAATAAAGTTTCAGAGTGCATATTTGAGAAAAAGAATCACCGAAAACATATTTTGTTATGGAGTAATTGTATAATTAAATTAAAAGATCAATGGATAACTATTGTCAATATAATTATACCATGTTATCATACAATTTATAATGAAAAAATGTTATCATACTATATGTTATTTTTATTTAATATTACTTATAGTTATATTAAAAAATAAAATAATATTAATACTGGTTCAACCACGGTTTAACTACAGTTGAAGTATTGAACCTTAAACCAGTGCCTTGACCGGTCTAGTTTTAAAAACCTTGCTCTCAAGTGATGCCATGGTAAATTTTACTGGGTTGTCATTTCTAGGTCATGACATTGGATATATGCCGAAGTTACAATTTCACTCATTTGATCTTTAGGAACAATAATTTGACTGGTTATGTTGCTATGCAGGTATTGACGATACGAGTATCTCTTTTGGGCCTGTTGAAGGTATGTCATTGTAATTCAGCTTTCAGCTTCCTACTTACAATTGAACACTTGTGTCCTTGATTATTTAAAATTTCATAGCACATGACCGTGTGGTGTTTTGGTTTAGTTCTTGATTCTTCTACTGGTAGGTAACTAATATACACCACATTCAAGTCACTTAAGACATAACATTGGAATTTTAAACTACTATAAGAAAAACTATCTAATATACATACACAGTCACATGCATCGCATGGAAATTTAACCACCACTACTATAGGCAACTTTTCAGCATTCTGATGTTTCTGTACTCTTTAGGAATGTTCTGGTTATCATTATTTACTAGGAACCTATACCTTAACGTGTGGCCAGATAGTTATTTCGGCACATGGTGGGAAAGAAATATTCTTGTTGCTATTGGTTATCGTTTTTCAGTTTCACTTAATTAAAATGTCGAGCATCCATGTAGTGTGAATGAAGTATTCATATAGAAGAGCCGAACTGGTTTTGAACCGAACCAGTTTGGATTCAAACCAGTTACATTAAAACGGACTGAATTGGTTTTCAAAACAGGCTCAGTTAATCAGACTGTTTTTCTTCTAAATCAGTTTTATTTTTGTTTTTGTTTTAATAGAAAAAGTAGTTTGAAAACCGGTTCGGTTCTTAAACCAGTTTGAAACCGGTTTCAAACCAGTTTGGTTTCGAACTGGTTCTCTAAAACAGTTTGGACATTTTGATTTAAGAACCGAACCTGTTAAAATGGTTTGGTTTGGGTTCTTTACCAAACCGTTTGTTGATCATATGGTGGGAGGAAGTACTCATACTGCTTATTGCTTAGCATTATCAGTTCTTCTATAGTCTAATGTCTATCTTTTGCAGCATTTTAATCCAAAATTAGTATTTTTAACATTTTAGAAATGAAAATGAAGATTTTAGGGCCAGTTAGTTTACTTTGAGAAAATGTTTTTTTTTTTTTTTTTTCACTTTTAATTACAAAACTGTCACCTTGTTTTCAAATATTTGTACACTAAACAGTGAAACGCATTTTTTTTTCCTTATTTCCTACACAACTCTTTGAACAAAGGGAACAAATTGAAAACACGTGGACAATTTTGTAATTAAAACTTAAAAGCAGGAAATGAAAACTGAAGTCAATAGACCCTTAACATTTCAGGAGAGGGAGTCTCTATTGATAAGGATCTAGATATATATTTGATGTCATTTAGATGTTTGCTCATTCATTCTTTCCATAGTAGTTTTGCTACTTCATGTTTACGATAATTCTCGAATACTTGGCATATAGCTTCTGGAAGACCAACACTCAATCTTGAGAGAAGTTTGGATCATGATGGACATCCTCTTGCCATTACCACAGCTGATGCTGTTGCAGCAAGTGGAGTCCCTCCTTGGAATTGGAGAGAGACTCCTGGAAACGGTAAGCTATGTAAAGCTTCATAGTTTGATGCATGCTTGCTTGCTTGCTCACCCATGAAAGAGAAAATCACAAAGAACATAAAGGTCAATCATTTTGTCTTGGTATTTGTGGCAGCAGCTTTGGTTAATTTTTGGAAGCAAGTTTTGTAGAACCTGAAAAACATGGTAAAATAAATTTAGTTATTCCATACCTCAAAATATGGAAACGAATGAGTTTAGTCCCATACCCCCGCTTTAGTTTAATTGCTTTCTTATTTCTGCAACTAATTCTTCCTATTTTGGCAGGTGGAGAAAGTCAGTCATGTTGTGGAAGGGTTATATCGGTTAAATGGGGTGATTATACAAGGCGAATAGGTATTGATGGCACCCCAGAAGCCATTAAAGAAGCAATTAGGGCTGCTTTTAGGTTGAGAACTAAACGTACATTTTGGTTGGAGGATGAAGATCAGATTATCAGAAGTATTGACCGTGAAATGCCTGTAGGAAATTACACTCTTCACATTGATGAAGGTTAGATTCACTTTATTCTTCTAGCTAATTTTGTGATTTATACAAATTTAATTGTCTCATTTTAATTTTAATGTCTAGGAGCTTTAGTCAATTGGTTCTAAGGTTCACATGTTGGTTTCGTCATTAAATTCAGGGGATAAATTATATTT
The DNA here is from genome assembly GCA_007407185.1 of Glycine tomentella. Classification (NCBI taxonomy): domain Eukaryota; kingdom Viridiplantae; phylum Streptophyta; class Magnoliopsida; order Fabales; family Fabaceae; genus Glycine; species Glycine tomentella. The sequence goes on from PYAF01003302.1 coordinate 5,945,590, forward strand.
TGTGATTAAATATTAAGAAAGCATCCTTCATGCCCTTTATATTTGAAGTATATGATTGCTATAACACTAAATTATAAATTATCATTGCAGGAATGGCCATTAAATTACCTCTCTATGACGAGCCTGACCATATACCTGTGCATACTGAAGATAAGATATTTTACACTGAAGACGATTTCCGTGATTTTCTGACCCGCCGGGGTTGGATATGTCTAAGAGAATTTGACAGCTATAGAAATATTGACAACATGGATGATCTTCGACCTGGTGCCATATATCGTGGTGTGAGTTGAAAGCAGGTACATGGTGTGGTCAATCTTCAGCCACCTACATAAAATGTCTGGAGAACTGTGGTGGGGACTGTTCAGATCTTTTTGATGTGTGTGCAGCACTAACCTGGAATTGTATTTGTTAAGCTTTGATAATGCTGTTTATAGTTTTATGATAGGAAAAGGAACTAGTCCTTCTGCACAAATTCCGTTCCAATCACTGGCCTTAACATGTCTGTAAATATGCATTTGCACTGAGAACATATTGTATAATTTTATAGTGGATCATTTTCATCACTCTTAAACTCTATGTAGACAGACGCATATTATGAAGCACGACACCTTTCTTGTTCAACACTTTTAGGTGTCCAATTAAAAAATATGCTCACCATTACGCAACTCAAATACTTGAATCGATACTTCCATGTTGACGGGCACACATTGATACCATTTTAAGTCAGCTTAAAATATAGTATAAAAATATTAAAAAAAATAAAGTCTTGCCTTTTTTTTGGGCTTGTTATTGCAAAAACATAGGTTGGTTGTTTAAAAAGGTGAATATATTAATTTAGAGCATTCACAATGGAACATAATTCATTTTTACTCTTTCTAATACAAGCACCTCTAAATGATAAAAGAATATTTGGATTGAAGTTATAAAGGTTGTGTGTGTGTTTCAATGTAAATTCAATGAACAAAGATTCTGATCTTTTAATATATTTTTTTGCCTCAAGCAAGTATTTTTACCTGAAAATTAAATATGTAAATCTCTATAATGAAATAGGTATTTCTAATGAGTCTCATTAAAAAGCTTACATCATTATATTTTATTAATTTATGATTAATTAAAGTTTTAAAATTAAGAAAATATTATTACGTAAAAAAATTGGCATAATGAAAAAAATTTATTTTAATAAAAAAAGAACACGCATAGAAGATAATAATTAATAAAAAAAATACATAATTAAAACAATTAGTTTTTGCTGATTTTTTTTATACCAAAACTAGTTGCTGATTATTGTCTCCAGAACGTTTCCAACTGTAAGTATTTCATAGAAGGATTTAAAAAAATTCTCTACCATTCTTAATCCTTTCTTAAAGGTCAAATTTGAAACTCCATCGAAATACTAATAGGTGATATTCTAAAATTTGTCATGCCTCTATTGAAAACCCATCTCTCCCAACTAGTCCCCCCCACCAACAACCATTATAAGCTAAAATGATGCTACCATTAGCCTCTACCCCACTATATATAGTCTCACTGTCCTTCTAACTTTTGTCAGAGAACATTCATGTTTTGAATCCCAATTCCTAAGCTTGCGAAGTTTTATATCACAGTTGAATATTTTGATTGCTTCAGTTGAATTGAATCACTACATTTCAAACTCTTCAATCCAACACATGTCTGAGTCTCTCAAAAGATCTTCAATTCAACCAAATAACTTAAACCATTTCGAACATATTAATTTGGATGCAATCCTCATTTGTTATTTATGGTCCCACGTTACTTAGATGCTTAGTTTCAACAACCAGAACCAGAAGTGAATTAATACTCGGAATGAGGCATTTGTTTCATAAGACTGAAATGATTGATAATTCCAACCTTCTGAAAACAACAGGGAGATTTCTTGAGATCCCACATGGCAATTCTTACTGCCACAACAAGTCAAACATACAAAAAAAGGGAGGATTAATACTAAATACCCGTTGAATCCCAGAGACTACACAAGTCAAACATACAAAAGGGGGGATTAATACTAAATACCCGTTGAATCCCAGTGTGTACACATCTCTAACAATGTGAATAGAAAATTCACAATTGACAGGTCCTAACACAACAGGAAATTCACTCAAGACCTGAAGAAACAAAACACAAAAGCTGAACAAAAAATACAAGACACGGACTGCCTCTACTGCTCATCCCATTCGTCATTCTTGTATGATACAAGTGTGTCAACCTTGTGAATCTGCATTAGCCAAAACAGAAATACTAGTATTAGCTTAATTAAACAAAGTATGTGAGTCAGATAAATTAACCAAATTGCAAGTCCAAATTCACCTTAGTATCAAAGGAATGCAATTTCACCATTTGCGGATTTGCAATGAGTTTTGGATCACTCTCAACCCATGTGAATGGAACTGCCACATCCTTGTCAGTATACGCTAACACATCAAAAATGCCTGAAACAAGATAGATATGCTTAGCTGGGAGATAAAATAAACGTTAAAGGAATAAGAGATGAAAAGTAGAAAGAGATGAGATGCAAGGGCATGACAACTGTTTCTCATGATCACATGCAAAGCACATGGTTCTTACAAGGTTCATCCAGGCATGGCAAATAAGTGATACTTGAAGCAATCTGCCTCATAATGGCTTGTATCTCTCTCATGATCTCCTTGTCACTCTTTTCCCTCGAGACACTGAAAGATTAAAAAAAGCAAATGAAAAAAATGAAAAGCATAAACCGAGGGAGTTTTGAAGGAAGATAATTTAGTCTGGGATTAGGCACTGTTTGAATAAACTTTTCCGTACACTTAGACAAATAAAAAGGTAAAATGAGCTTCTCGGGGAAGTTAAAATCAACTTATGAACCTCAAACTTTAGGAGAAATTAGATTAGGGAGTTTATATACAAGTTAAGTGCACAAGTCAATTTTAACTTATGGGAGAAACTCAACTTAATTTACCTTATTATCTCCTTCTTTTATAAGTGTTCATAGAGAAATTTATCTAAACAAAGCCTTAGTTATGTCAAGTTACCCACCCCTTCTCAACAACCTCACTGTCAGTCTCAATGCTGAAGTTCCACCTTTCAAGCACTTCACTGGTGGCCTTGCTCATTATAACAAGGACAACCCTCTGCAACTTGCCAGCTTCAAGCCATTCTTTTCAAAATTCAAAAGCAATGATCAACAATGATACACCAACTGAACTGCTACTAACTAAAGCATTAGAAAAAACAACGGAATCCAAAAAACGATACAAATTTAAAACAATTTCTTAAAATGAACTTTTATCATCATCAACATCAACTTCAACAGCACCTTTAACCCAAGTTAATTGGGGTCGATGGTAGATGAACCCAATGATAAATATGAGGAAGTTGAAAAAAAAAAGCTATGAAAAAGGGGAAACAAGACAAAAGAAAATAAAATAAGATCAAAGAAAAGAAAAGAAGATAAAAGAAAAGAACCCAAGTAAACAATGAAATTTATTGTCATTTTTCTCAACAGCTTCTAAGAAATGAAAAAGAGAACCACAATAGAAGAAACAAATTAGGGGTGTTAGTTACCAGAGAGCTGAGCTGTTAGATTGGCTAAAAAAGTTTTGACACCCTCATCTTCAGTAAGCAACATGGGGAGGCCATATTTCTTAACCTTCACAAAGCTTTCTTCTGGATAAACTCCACGGTTGTAAAGAATGCTGATCAATTCCCAAATTAAAATACTTATAAATATCACAATTTTTCCAGCTACAAACATAATTGCAATGCGAAAAATAAGGCCCCATAATAAAAATAAAAATAAAAATGCAGGACACAAGTATCAAACCTGTTAGCAGCATATCCTGATTTGAAAAATCACCAGAAAACAACAATCAGGCAAAAGTTCATAAGAAAATACACAAATATGCGAAAATGAAAGAAATCGGAGAAAAGCGAGAAAGGAAAAAGAGAAGAGGGATGTGAATACCAAAGAACTCGCTAACGATTGCTGCGGAACCGCGAAGAGTGATTATGTCTTTTGCAACTGTTCTTGCAGCCATGTCCTTTTCTTCTGTTATCAGAGTCTAGTTTCCAACAAAGAACGTTCACAGTTTTCTACTTTGGAATCTATTGAACTTGTTCGCACGATGGGAACGGTTTTATTTCGGTTTTCGGAGGAGCACTGGTGAGCGAAATGAACTGAACTGAACAACTGGTTTGGAAAGGGGGAAATGATGGCAATAAATTAGGGATCGGAAGTGGAAAGAATGAAACTTGATGGGGGAAGCCTCATAACGGCTAGTTTGATTTTTTTTTTTTTGGTGGCTTCTATTGGGCCTTTGTTGGCCCATGATGGCAACGACAATATTATTTTAAATTTGCCAATTTAACGGTCAAACGAAAGGAATTTGCCTTTTGAGATTCCCACTAATTTTGAGTGCAAGTCTACGTGTATATACGTGGGTACTTTTGCATACTAGTGCTTTATTTTATACTAAGATGGTGTATAGAATTTTAGGATTTTAAAAGATTATTTTAATATATATTTTGTAATTTTAAAAAATATATAAGAATATTATGAATTATCATATTTGTTTATAGGACTTTTATTATAGTTTTAATTTTAATGAATTTATATAATTTGAATTTAAAGGATTTGAAAGAATTTTATAAATTTATAGGATTTGAAAAGATTCTCTAAATTTTTAAAATATATTAAAAATATATTAAAAAATACAAGTAAAAAAATGACAAAATTTGAATAAAAAATAAAAATGAAAATATTTTTTAATTTTTAATAATTATATTGGTTATAATTTTACATCCTTTTATACTAATATTTATTGTAATCAATTTTTTTCATTCTTACTTTTGAATTTGAACAATTATTTAAAATTATATATTGGTTTTTTGATTTTGTTAATTTCTACAATTATTCCATGATAAAAATTATTTTATAATAAATATATTAGCCAATAATACATGCATTAAATAAAATATTATATAATAGGTATGAGAAGCTAGTTAAACACCCATCATTATTATCGTTAAAAGAATTGAATAATATTTGTACTCGTTTTTATACTCATTCAAAGCATATTTTTTCCGTCAAAGTCAGGACAAGCTTTGTTTGATTATGGTGAATTTGGATTCTTTATCATGACTTATTAAGAAATAAGGAGTATTATGTAATAAAAAATAATACAAAAATATTTTATTAAAATTTTTATTGAAAAATAATATAATAATATCCATACTTTATCGTCCATGATGATGTTGAATAGAATTTATCTCCCATAAATGATATATGTAATCTTTTTCATAATTAAAAATATTATAATCAAAATTTTTATTTATTGAGAGTAAGATTAAAAATCTATTATGCATCAAAATAGGTAATCAAATTAATCACTAAAACTAAAATTTTATTTATGTTAATAATAAAGTTATGTTAAATTTCTTTTAGTGTATTTGACCAACAAAAATAATCATTATATTAAAAATTTAAAATATAATTTAATTAACTATATATTTAACTATAAAACTAATAAATTTGTATTTTAATTTTTCAATAAATTATAAGAATAAATTCATTTATATATAACATTTTTAAAAATCATATATATATATATATATATATATATATATTACATTACATTATGTGTTTATATATTTATATATTGTAACAAAACAAAAATTAAAAAAGTAATAGGACAAAGACATGTACCGAAAAAATAAGTATATATCCATCCCTGTTTTAAAAAATTAAGTGGTATTCGTACCCAGTCAAAAAATTATTTCCTATCAAAGTTTGGATCGAATCGGGCAGGTACCCAAAGGCTAAAAGTTCAAAATAATAAAAATTTTACAATCCATTTATTTATTAAGAGTAAGTTTAAAAAGTCGATTTTACATCAAAATACATTATTAAATTAATCACCAAAACTATAATTTTAATTATGTTAGTCTTTAAATAATCAAGTTATGTTGAAATTCTTCTAGTATATTTCATTATTTAAATTAATCTTTATATTAATTTTTTTAAAATAATTTAATTAACCAAATATATATTTTATAAATTAATTTGGCCCTATGATATTAACCAAATTAATAAAAAATTAGTTTTCCATTTAAACATATTAAATAGGTAAGCGTTTATTTTTGTTATAATATTTTTTTAAAAAAACATGTGGTTAGGAAATGAATTTTTTTCATTTTTATTTCCCTTAATCATTCTTGTTGTCATTTTTGTCATTCTAATTATATTAATCTTTAAATAATAAAGTTATGTTAAAATTATTTTAGTATATTTCACCATTTAAGTCAATCTTTATATTGAAAATTTTCAAAAAATAATTTAATTAACCAAATATATATTTACAAATTAATTTGGCCCTATGATATTAACCAAATTAATAAAAAATTAGTTTTCCATTTAAACATATTAAATAGGTAAGCGTTTATTTTTGTTATAATATTTTTTTAAAAAAACATGTGGTTAGGAAATGAATTTTTTTCATTTTTATTTCCCTTAATCATTCTTGTTGTCATTTTTGTCATTCTAATTATATTAATCTTTAAATAATAAAGTTATGTTAAAATTATTTTAGTATATTTCACCATTTAAGTCAATCTTTATATTGAAAATTTTCAAAAAATAATTTAATTAACCAAATATATATTTACAAATTAATTTGGCCCTATGATATTAACCAAATTAATAATCATTTATTTTCCATTTAAAAAATAAATAAATATGTAAGCATTTATTTTTGTTAAAATATTTATAAAAAACATGTGGTTAGGAAATTCATTTATTTTTATTTTATTAAAATTATTTACTATTTTTTGGTCATTTTTGTTTCCCTTATTCATCCTTGTTGTCATTTTTGTCATTCACTATTAGTTATTTAGTTTTGTTTCGCATCTAGTTAACAATAGGCTTTGTAGTTTAGTTGTTAGTACTTATTCAATTGGTTATCAAGTCACTGGATCGAACAAATTCATTTGTATTTTTACATTATTAATTTTTTTTGTATTTTTGATTACCTTATTCATTTTTGTTGTCATTCACTATAACTTATTTAGATAGGTTAATGATGTAATTTTGGTAGTATACTCCTTCATTTTTATTAAAATTTATTAGAAATCAGAAATTATTGTGAGTTTCACTTCTCAGTCTTTTAATAAAATTTATAATTTTTAATAATTTTCAATCAATTATAAAATGCTGTCATGTTATTAACTTAAGTTCATTTCTATGTCTGTAAATTGTTTCAAATTCAATGAGTTCAATTTTTAGAGCAAATAGTGTATGTAAACTAGTATTCAATCACAATTCACAAATTGATGTAATGGTAAAATTTTCAACTTATACAATAATTATTTACATTTTATCCTAATAATTGTTTTCTGATTAGTTTAGATTACAAAATTATAATAAAAGTTAAATATTGTATTAACTATTAAAAATTCAAATTAGAGAAATTTTTATTTTGTATATAATTTAATTTTTTTTAGCCTTATAGTGTATAAAAATTTAATAAAAAAATTTAATCTGAATTTGAAATTTTAATAATTAGTACAAAATTTAATTTTTAATATATGATAGTTTATTATTAAATAATAATTCAAATAATAAATAATTTTATACATTTCAGTTGTGTTTAACTTTTTTCTGTGCATAAAAGTAACTTCGAAATTAAATTAAGCTCAAATAAGAGCATTAAAAATAATGTAGAAAATGTTTAGTAATTTATATATTTTTTTAGTTTTAAAATCTGATAAGAAAATTAAAATTCATTTTTATTTAAAACTAATTACCTCACTCAATGAAAAATGTATTGATAAAAATAAAAATATTAAAAAAAATTTAATCAACATAATTTTGTTTTATTGATAAAAAAGTATTAAAATATATAAATTTAGATTTTACAGATTTAAAAACTTATATTAATTAATAGATATTAAATTTCAAATTAATTATAAGTATATTACTATATAATATTAATTAAATAAATTTATGTATTAATTAAAAATAAAATATTTAAAAATTCTACCTTAATGTTCAATAATTTCTTGGAAGTTAAAAAATAAATTATTTAAACACTATTTAATAATGTCAATATCTAAAAATTATTTTTAATTAATATATTGCTGTAATTAATGATTCAAAAACTAAGCTACAAATTAATATTTTAACAAAATCCGAAATCTAAATTAAATTTAAATAATAAAATTTATAAATATTTGAAATATAATTTTTATTTAAATATGTTATTTTGTCATATTAAGAGTCGGCATTTACGATTTTGTTGTTGAAATTTAATTATTTTATTTTTAAATATGTCTGCTACTTTCCCAATAAGCCAACCAGGATCTTCCTGTCCTCATTACTTTCTGTCAATTTTTCAGAGCTGATTAGAAGGAAAAATGATTGACAGCGGGCTTTAGCCTTGAATATTTGAATGCACTTTGCATGAACAAATGAACTAACATCAACATCAAAATCACTTTTATAAATTAAAATCGATGATAAATAAATCTATTAATAAATAAAAAAATAAAAAAAGAAAAATAGGAGAAAAAAATATTTTTTTTTAAAAAGTTTATTTTTACACAAATTTCAACTTTTAGGGGACATTTTTTAAAATTTAACAAATGGGAAGAGTTTGAATTATTTACCAATGGGGTAAGTAGTATGGATGATTACTACTTTAAGTACACAAGTCATATGCTTTGTGTGTTTTCTGTTTTTTTTTTTTTGTTTTTTTTTTTTATCTTTTCATGAAATTGTAAAATAGTTTATTATTTTTGTTTTTTTATATATATATTTTTAATTGAATGCATTAAAGTTGTATAGGCCTACACGATTTTAAAGTCGCCAATATAATTATCTTACAAAAATAATAAAAATACTTGTTAAAATAATTTAAGCTGAATTAAACTAAGGAAATAATTTACTAGTAAAAAGCTTTTAAAAATAAAAATAACATAATACAATAATATAAAATAAACAATATAAATTAACCATAAACATAAAATTAAAAATTACACACAATATTAAGCCTTAACTTGCTTAAATGGAGAAGACCAGAGTGTGTATTTAGAAGAACTAGTGGAATATCATTCTATTATTAATATTTTAAAAAACCTTATGTGTATTACATTTAAAAAAAGTATTTTTTTATATATTTTTTTAATTCCATTGCAAACAAATAACTTACAAACAATAATTTATAACATGAAAAAAAATAAGTTACAAAACAGAAAATAAATGCACGACTTTAAAGTAGCAGACAACATACAACTTGGAAGTCATAAGGTTACACACAACTTCAAACTCAAGCAATTTTATAAAAAAAATATAATAAAAGTCATGATGATTTATACAACTTTGTTAAAAAATAAAAATAAATTAGAAGTCCCAAAAGGTATATGACTTCAGTATTTGGAGTACTAATAATTCATACGACTTACTCTTAGTAAATTTTTTTAAAAAGTGGTGAAAACCCTGTAACGTGTTGGATAATTTCCATTTTTAGTTGATTGATACTTTCTGTTTTGATTTGACTGATATTATTTTCTGTTTTTATTTGATGGCTTAGATTCAGTCTATTGTAAATCTAATTCATCTTATAAATAGATGAGTAAGGGTGGAGATAAGACATACTAAAATTGAGAGTCTCAAGTGACAGTCTTGGGTGCCATATTTGAGCAAGCCCCTATGCGTGCTTGCATATTTGAGAGAGCTTACAGTGAAATACTGTGAGCATTTGAGTGACCATCATTATTGGAGAGGTTGAGTGTACCACCACCATTGGTGTGTTTTTGATTCATTATAACTGTGATTTGTTATAGTAGAATAAGGAGTCGTATGCAGGAAGCTCTGATTGATGGATATTTATTAATCACATAAATATTTGCAAAATTACTCTGCTGGATTTAAGATCTAAGTTTGGCATGTGAGGACAAATTGGTTCCTCTAAAACAATATAAAATTTATGTATTTTAATAAACAAACAACATTCAGATCAAGAAATTTGGGAGGTTCGTATTACAATTTATCTATTGAGGAAATTATTGGTGTATATTGAAACAATATTGTCAATAGGCATGCAACTTCATATGTTTAGTAGTTAGTACTGAGGTAGAGTAAACGAGATGTAGAACTTAATTTATGTATTCTAATATAAACGATGGCGTATTCATTTGATTCACAAAGAACTACTACTTATGAGTTAGGAGTCATGACCCAATGTTTAGGTTTCATTAGTAAGCTCTTATTTTTATTATCTAAATTAAATTATCAATTGAAAATTTAAGAAGAAATAACACTGCGTGAAAATTTCTATTAACAGCATCGTAGAAAACTGATGAAGATCATCTATAAATTTGAAAGTATAGAATTTTATTATTAGACAGATTGAATGTCATCCATCAACAAATTACAGAATCATAGTACATCTTTATCTGAAAAATCAAATCCCGTTGTCCTACTTATCAATTCCCAATACTGGAAAGCCAAAAGTTAATCCCAGAAATCAAATCTCAAGAACAAAAAGTTTGGCATTTGCTTTAGTTTGATGGATCAGAGAAGAAGTTGTTGACGGATGGCATAATCTGAGGCTGCTTGCCGCGAACATACTTCCTCAGGCTATGTTGTGAATATTTCTCTCCCTCTGCAAAATTCTCAAGGATTCCTGCAGCTCTGTTCTGTTTGGTCACCCTGAGAACATAATCAAATTCAATAAACACAGATAAGAGCAGTTCCAAAATAAGCAAATATTTTTACACATGTACCTAGCTTCAATCTCAATCTTCATTCCCTCATACATTTTTTCTTGCATTAATTCAAATAGTTCTATTGTTGATGATGAAAAAATAACATAAAGTAGCCTAGATATCATTAAATTTCAATAATATGGGGAATACATCCAAAGAAAAGAATTATGCATGTTTTAAAAAATTATTGTGCAATTATACATAGCTACATACATGTCTGACAATAATTTACTTGTGGAATTGTATTTTGATAGAGGAAAACATTGGATCTGGACAATGAAAATCAAAAGAAGTCCAAACCAACAACTTGTTGCATGTATACAAATATGAAAGATCCATATATACCTGACTTCAGGATTGGTGGTTATATTCCTAACAAGTTGCATACCGCAGATTCCAACAGCCACACCAACTGAAGCGAAGAGTGGGTATACCTATTCACGTAACAAAACCCGTTTAGGATATCATCACATTCACATCAAATTTTAAATGCTTCACAGTTCACATATTAAACAAAATTTACTATGCTATTTGGGCAAAAACACAAGTATTGTTTATATGTCAGCATTTCTATTATATTAATTTGATGTATTTTCTCTGGTCTTATTTTAAAAAAAAAAAACTGTAATATATACTATAACTTGTTGTTTATAAATGAGATTGAAACCGAAGATGGTATATTATGGTAACAAATTCTCATATTACAGGTTGACGTGTATATTAATATGCATACAAATACAAGGAACAAGAAATTAAGTACCTCAGGTTTCAACCATCTGTTGGCGGCCATGTTGAGAAGAGAGGCAGGAATGAGAAAATAGAAGAAAGAGAGAGAGAGAGAGAGTATTACGCTCCGCTCCCAAGGAAACTTGTGAAACAAGAAGGACGCGGAGCAATAATCTGATGTGCAAATGAGGAATGTGGGGGAAGGTTTATAAGTGTGAATTTGATACGAAAATCATGGGGTTAATGTAATAACCCGAGAAATTCGGTAACCAAGTGGGTACCAAATTCAAAGAATTGTTCAGCAACGTGTCACCGCCGTCTATTGTAATTACTACTTGTTTTTGTTGAATTGTGAATCAATGAAATGAATGGTCGGGTTCCTACTTTCTTGTTTCATTTTGGGCCCTTCCTTTTTGCAATATTATTTTCTTTTATTTTTAGATCTTGATTATTAGTAGTAGTATTTTAGTATGTGCCTAATTACTGCTTTTTTATTGGCCAAAATGACACTTCCTTTTGAATAATACGTTTTTTTTTTGAAACTTTTTTCTAAAAGCGTCAAAGTGCAGCATTCTAAATATGCGTGAGGAGAGGACCAAGGTGGTGGAAAAATCCAACTTGAACAGCCTGTCTCTGCGTATGACCATCAAACAACTGGTATAAAATGTCGGGCAATGTATTTTTAAATGTTTCCATAACTGCCATGATCACAAATCTTTAATGCATATTTTATTAAAAGTTTATGACTTAATTTTTTTTTATTCTTTCTGTCTCTTAAATTTAAATTAATTTTTTTAATCTCTTAATTTAAAAAATATTCTTTTTAACCATTTCTATAAAATTTTCCATCTATATAAAAAAAATAAAACTCAAAATGATTGTGGATAACTTTGATGTTTATTTTTTTTTATGGCGATGAAATAAAAAGGATATTTTTTAAAATTGGAGACTAAAAAAGTAAATTTAAACTTGAAAGATTATCACATAAGTGACTCAAAATGAAGAGTAAAAAATATATTAAGTCAAATATTTGAATGATTATGTTTTTAATAAAAATAGTTTATGATTGTCTAAAATTTTATATTATTGATTAATAACAAATTATTATATATGGTAAATTTATTATTG
>PYAF01003302.1:5961969-5985907 GCA_007407185.1 Glycine tomentella
ATTTAATAAGTTAATTTTTTAACTTTCAATTGAATTTTCAACTAGTTTTGTCGAACATAACATAAGATAATAATTTTTTTTGTATTGATTTTTTTAAGTAATATATTTAATTTACATTTAATATACAAAATCACATTGAATTTGAAAGAAATTAAAAAATGTAAACCTAAATATCTTTTTGATACAAGATCTTGTAAAAACTAGATTGAATGAGAATTTGTGTCATAAGTTCTATTTTATGCAATGCTAGTAAAAAATAATTTTATAGTATTATAAAAAGCAACTTGATGGAAACAAAATTAACCGAATTTTTAATTGAATTTTATTTAATAATGTTAATTATGATTTGAATTATAAAATTTGCTTTATAACTTATAAAATATAAAATCTAATATTATTGCTTTATAACACTTGAAGTTGAAGGTAATATGGACTATGGATGATCTATGTAAGGCTGTAAGGCTTCATTTGTTGAGATATCCCCCAAATACATTGATTATGTCAATATTTTGTACTTTTCTTTAAATTTTCCAAATAAAACATTATTTCTTCTTTGTACATGTCATTGCCATAGAACCACCTAGAAGCTATGCTGTCAAATCGAATAGGAATTGATAGTGATAAAATTAACTGCAATTTTAATTGAATTTATTCATAAAGCTAGAAAAAAAAACTTTACTTTACTACCAACTTCCTATTAGAAAACCACAATAGCTAAAGGTCAATAAAAAACCATTAGAAACTTGACAAGTCTCAGCATAGAAACAGCTCAACACCCGAATATTCTCGGATTCCAATTTACATTGCCCAATAGAAGTTTTATTAAAAGATTATTATTAAAAAGATGTTAAATAACAAATAAAATAATTTAAACAGTAAATAAAAAGTATAAATTTTAACATGTTAAATAGGTGATTCAGTATTTTTTTTTTTAAGGAAGTTGTAAATTCTTATTAAATGAAAGCAATCATTATTATTAATTAGGAAGGTCCAAAATCATGCTAACGCATCAGCTCATCCAACGTTTAACTCCTTTGACGAACCATGGGTAAGCCTTGGTTTTCATTTTTCATTTTTCAATGCAAGTAAATCAGCGGTTCGAAGCTACTTTTTTCTTTTTCCCCAAGCAAAAAACGGTCATGACCCTCACGTGATCTTCAGACACAACCCCTTTAAATACCCCTTCCTTAACCCTTCTTTTCCTCACCAATTCACGCTCTAATTACACTTTCTATCTCATTTCAATCTCATTTTCGTTCGGTTCAAAGTTCAAACACTCTCATGGGTACTCACTCTAGTCTAATCTATTATTCATTCCCAGCTTCATTTTTTGTTTTTATTTTAATTTTTCTTAACCTCTTAATACATCGTTTTTTTATTTTTTTGTTGAGCAGCATTAGACAAGAAAATTAGGATCGGCATCAACGGTAATGAATTGGTTTTGTTTCTTGTGACTTTTTCAGTGTTTGTTTGTTTGTTTTTGTACTAAGAAGAAGAAGATTGTGTATGCAGGATTTGGAAGGATTGGCCGTTTGGTGGCCAGGGTTGCTCTTCAGAGGAACGACGTTGAACTTGTTGCTGTCAACGATCCTTTCATCACCACTGATTACATGGTAAAAACAAGGGTTCCAATATTGCATATTAGAGTAGTAGCTTTTTCTAATAATGTGCGTTGTTTATTGTTTTAAACGTTGTTACGTTGATTGTTCTGGCAGACATACATGTTCAAGTACGACACCGTTCATGGCCAGTGGAAGCATTTTGATGTGAAGGTGAAGGACTCTAAGACCCTTCTCTTCGGTGAGAAGCCCGTCACTGTTTTTGGATTCAGGTAAAACATGCCTCTTTCTTGTGTTTTAATTAAGTATATGATTCATGTTCTTTTTTAATCTAATTCGTTGATCTAATTTGTTGCCTCAGGAACCCTGAGGAAATTCCATGGGGTGAGGTTGGTGCTGATTATGTTGTTGAGTCAACTGGCGTATTCACTGACAAGGACAAGGCTGCTGCTCACTTGAAGGTTTGTTGTGATCTCTCATATTTCTGTCTTTTGGTTTTTGGATCTTTTGATTTTTTGATTACTAATTACCTGTCTAGGAATATTTTTTAGTGATATGAAATGAGTATAATTTTGGATTAATGGGTTATGATCAGGGTGGTGCCAAGAAGGTTGTCATCTCTGCCCCAAGTAAAGATGCACCAATGTTTGTTGTTGGTGTTAACGAGAAGGAGTACAAGCCAGAGCTTGACATTGTTTCCAATGCTAGCTGCACTACCAATTGCCTTGCTCCCCTCGCCAAGGTTTATTTTGTTTTATACCCCTTGTAGTTGTGATATGTTTATTTATTTCTGCTGCCATTTTTTTAATAAAATTATTAATCTTAATTCTGCACAGGTTATCAACGACCGATTTGGAATTGTGGAGGGTCTTATGACCACTGTTCACGCCATCACAGGTTTACCATTTGGCTATATTATCAACTTCTTGAATTAATCTCTGATCTTTTTTCAATTTAAGATGAAATTGGTATTCATTATCTACTTTTTTCTTTTTTGTGATGAATCAGCTACTCAAAAGACTGTTGATGGTCCATCAAGCAAGGACTGGAGAGGTGGAAGAGCTGCTTCCTTCAACATAATTCCCAGCAGCACTGGAGCTGCTAAGGTACTACCTAATTGTTATATTTAAAATTATACATACATTACTCCTTTAGTTGGATGGTGTAAATTTTATTCTAAAGCTTTTTGTTCTTTATTGAATGTTGAATTTGGGATAAACAGGCTGTAGGGAAAGTTCTTCCAGCTCTGAATGGTAAATTGACTGGAATGTCCTTCCGAGTCCCCACCGTTGATGTTTCAGTTGTTGACCTAACTGTCAGGCTAGAGAAGCCTGCAACCTATGAGCAAATCAAAGCTGCTATCAAGTAAGTTTTTGAACCTTTTGAAAATCTTTGCATTTGGCAAATCGAATCATGTTTTTTCCCCGTTGACCCAACAACTCTGTTTTCAAATTTCAGGGAGGAATCAGAGGGCAAACTGAAGGGTATTTTGGGATACACCGAAGATGATGTTGTGTCTACTGATTTTGTTGGTGATAACAGGTGATGTTGTGTTTTGAAGCAAACATTGGAAGATAAACAATCATGATCAGTTTTTGGTGTTCTCTTAGTCTATAATGACTTACCATGTTGAATGTTACTTTCATCTGCAGGTCTAGCATATTTGACGCCAAGGCCGGAATTTCTTTGAATGAAAACTTTGTAAAACTTGTTTCCTGGTATGACAACGAATGGGGTTACAGGTAAATACTCTATACCTTGTTCTCATAATCTCTCCTTGAATACAAGGACGAGGAAATGTGTTCTTTTTTATTCTTTTTTGTTACTCAGTAATGACTAATGAGGACAATTTTGTTTCTTTTTCTGCAGTTCCCGTGTGATTGATTTAATTGCCCACATTGCATCCGTGGCTTAAACAGTTGAGGCTGATCTTGGATATCATCGCTAAACCGTTCCAATTTTTATCTTAATCGAGTTTATTTTAGTGTGAATTCGGAATAAACACGTATTGCTGTGTGTATCATTGAAAAACGCAGTGCAATATTTGTATTTATATTTTTGAGTTTGGTAGACGGCCTTAGGTTTTTCCTCCTCTTGTAAGGGACGGTTGACTATTCTGTTTCGTCATCACAATCATTAATATAAGCCACATTTTGTTTTCCATGTCTCTTCGATCAATCTTCCCTCTTTTGTTATCATATAACTCTTCGATCAATCTTCCCTCTTTTGTTATCATATAAGATAATAATATTGTTGACATTAGGGATATTTTGATATTTATTATGCTTTAATAACCAAATACTTATTATTGTGGCAAACAAGTCATATCGAACATGACTACTATTTTAATAAAATCAAAGAATTCTTAAATGCAGTGCAATATTACTATTTTTTAAAATGTAATTTGGGATTTAGGAAGGAGTTTTGGGGGGGGGGGGGGGGGGGGGGGGGGGGGGGGGGGGGGGGTGAATACATTTCATTTTACTGAGTATCCCTTGCATTTATCCCCTAGCATTCTTCTTTAATGCAATATACTATGCTTTATTTTATTTGACAGTATAATAGTGACTCATTCTGTTCATATCCTTCCTTTTTTATTGTAAAAGATTATCTTTGAGTTATAGGACAATTTTTAGAAAATTTTAGATGCCTTGAACTTAATTCTAAAATGTATTTAGTTTAGTACCTTCTAAAAATCAACTTCTGGAAAATGTATTTAGGAATTTGTAGATATCTCGAAAATTAGTGTTCATAATGCAATTAGTATATTTGGAAAAATTCTAGAAGCTTATTTCTAGAATGTATTATATTTCCTAAAATAAAAGAGAATACATTATGTCAATTTTAATATTTTTTTCGGTCTTTTTACAAGAAGAAAAAAAAAACAAATGAGTCCATTTTGGTCTTAATTCACATTAAATATTGCAGTATTATTGTTACTACATAAATCATTTATTTCTGAGTATTTTTAAATAATTTTTTTAATTACTGACATTATTAAAATTAAGTAACTTGCCTATTTTTAAAGGACGTGAAGGAATATCATTATAAATAAATCGCAGAATTAAAGACATAATATATATATATATATATATATATATAATTTAATTTTTTTAAGGATACTGGACTGTATTGAGATGACCCGAAGTATAATCCAAAACCTACCTAAAAATATACTATGTCTAATTTCTCAAACATAAACCCGTCAAAAGTTTATTTGAAGCATATCGAATCAATGAGATGGATTGGGTCATAAACACCCCTAGTTGATATGGAAAGGAAGGGGACGCAGAGCCACCAGAAAAGGGGCAGAGAGAGGAAGTTATTTTAAAAATATTAAAAACTAAAAGAAAAAAAAAATATAGGGAGTGTAAAGAGAAAAGAGAGGTACAACCTTCCTTCAATATTGGGTTATTTTGTTTCCGGCAAGGGATAAAATGGGTAGTTCGGTCACGCGGGTGCGGAATGGGAGAGGTTCCGTACGTGATGGCCCATTGTCATTTTTCAAAACACAAGAAGGGCAAAAACTAAGCCCCAAACGAAGGTTCACCCACAAAGGTACATCACAAAAGGAGAATAACGCAACATAAATACTCGACTTGATAATTCTTTGCCTTGATAGACAATTAACAACACAAATAAAATAATATAAAATTTACTAAAATGGTCTCATTGAACAAAATTACAAAAATGAAAAATAGAAAAGAGCAATATACTTTCGTTGGGCTCGTTTAATTTACCACAGCAGACCAGCTTTGTCTCTTCTGATTGGGTTTTTTTGTTCCAATTTCCTACTTGATAATTTAAACGAACGAGCGTTTTTTACATGGATAAGAAAACAACTAGAAACTAGAAAAGTGAAGTTTTTAAACATCTGTGAAGAGATACCCTCCCAGAAAAAAAAAGAAGGTATTATTGGGAAGTAATATTAAACCATGTTCTTTCTTTTTTTACAAATTAAAAGGTAGCTTTCAATTAAAAGAGAAAAATAAACTTCATACACCAACTATATAAAGATTTTTTTAAAAAAATTCACTGTCATTTGATCAGAAATTAACATATATAATAAATTTATTAACGGCAAAATCTATTTTAAAGTTATGTATGCTATGATTTATACTTGATGAATAATATAAAATAATATTGCACTTATCGATACGATCATTAAACTCCTGAAGAAATTAGTAAAGCTGATCTATCTCTCATTAATATATTTATGGAGTTGGAATCTATGAAACAAATAATGTTAATTTGATCCATTTTTATTTTTTTTTTGTAATTGCCAAGCCAGATTTTGTCTTACGCAATTGTTTTAAGACTTGTTGTTGCACTATTGATATTAAGATTATATGACGGTGGCACAAGGATGATGCCCGTCTCATTTGATTTGATTAAAGAAGAGGGAGACAGATATATAAATTAAATATCGTGATCCCATGATGTAGATCTATCAGTTGAATTGAAATGCAGAAACAGAAACATATAGATGAGTGAGTGAAGAAGCCCCACATTGCTCCTCGATTCCTTCGCCAGAGTCACCTTCCACGTGAAAAGAGTTGAATTGCGATGCCCCGCAGTTGTAATATGCGGTCCAAATTGGATGATTTATAACTTTTAAATGTACTATAAATTTTATTTTTTTCCATACTTCAGAGTTTTTCTTTAAGTAGAGTTCAGGTGAGTCGAGTCCTATAATAATAGTTAAGAGAATCTTATAAAATATTTATAAATTATTTAATAACAAGATTTTTATATTAGTAGTGAAAATTAAATTCACATATAAGTATAATTTTTATTAATTAGATCAATATTTTTCCATTCTTACTTTAGATTTGACATAATCTAATTCAAAAAGAGGCCAAGCCCGGTGATTTTTCAAACAGTTGAATAAAAGCATTATCAAGATTATAATTTCTTAGTTTTCATTATTATTTTTCTTTCTACATATATATGCTTTCAAAAACTTTTTAAAGAACCTTTTTTTTCTCCTTTTTGACGAAGGAGAACCATTTTCTATTATATTTACTGCGTAATTTGATTAATCACATTTCTTATCAATTTCTTTTTAATTTCATGTTGTCATCCCCCCCGCCCTTCTCTCTCTCTCTCTCTCTAATGTAACGTTTTGCATAAACACTTTATTTGGTTGAGGAGAGAAATATTGTTGATGGAAATAAAAGAAAAATAATTAGAGAAGAAAGAAATATGTAGGAAATATAAAAAAAATACTAATTAAGTTTCATTTTAAAATTTAAATCATCGTAATTAATTTGGGATCAACACATAGACATAAGAGGCTGGTATCACTGTATCAGTTTTTTAATACAGCTCTTTTCAGTTCACTCATTTCCTTCAAAAAGCTAAGGACAAGATTTCAAAGAATCAGCTACTGCAAGACATCCTTGAATATACAATATACTGATGGTGATGGAAGAGAGAAATAATAAAGGTTTGCGTTCACGTGCATGTGTATAGTTGTATACCCGAATATACGTAGCATATAATTAATTTCCATTGTCTTCCTACTTATTTCAACCATGTATGATGTAGCTAGTTTTTTTTGCATTTAATTGTCAGTGGCCGTTTGAAGAAGCTGCATTTTACAGCAATTTATAATCCTTGAAAATCTAGATACATTGGATTTGAAGGCCTAACAAATGCTTAATCATAATCATGTTAACAGAGATACCCTGAGCAGCTTGAGTGAATAACAGGATAAGATTTACGTATGTAAAAACTGAGTTACACTCGTTATGACATCTTTAAATTTGGTTTCACAAATCACAAATATGATTTTTTCTGTCGAAACATAATGAAAGTCCCCCTTGATTATAGCGTATACATCTTTAATGTTGTAAAAAAGTTAAATAAAGACTTTAATGTTAATTTCAACATATGACACTTCTGTTCAGTTAAATAATATTATAAAATACCTTACATTTTTTTTTTTTATGAAAGTTAAAAATACTTTACATTACGTATATAAAAATTTCCTCATATGGAGAGATGAACCCGTGTGTTTGAATTCATCCATTTCCATCTATCTAGAATAGCAAATGAAGGGAAAAATCGTAAGCCACTTTCTCTTGTCTCATGTTGTGCTCTTTCATTTTCATCAAAATAATCAACCTCTCCATCATGATATGTTTCCCTTAAAATAAGTAAATAAACTAGGCAATTAATTTTATGGATCTATCCCAATGGTTAGGCCACTTCCAAACTCCATAGAGATGGCAAGAAGTATTTTCAAGAAAAAAGGGCTTATTTACCAATTTGATTACTAATTATTTAAAATGTGTTAATATGTTTTCCAAATTTTAAAACATTCTAATTACATTTTTTAATTGTTAAAAATTGCAGCAATTAAGTCATTTCCATCCAATTGAGATCGACAATAATATTAAATTATACAGCGATTTAAGTTCTGAATAATGATGATTTTTATGATTAAAAATTCTCACTATATTTATTTACTATTATTTTAAAGTAATTCTCTTAAGTGAGATGTAAAATTTTGAAAAGTTTAAACATCCAAAAAAGAGAAACAGAAGTGAGAATTTGAGGAATTTGGCACTTTTCTCAATCAACAAAAGTCAAACACTGATATGGAAACCTCATTCTTTATTTATTTTTTGTTTTTTTCAAGTCATAGTTTTCAGCATTTATCTGGTGTAAGTAAAAGACGAGTACATGGCCGTAGCTGTATGGTCTGTCCCAATCTTAACTGACTGACATCTGTATTCCTACCAAGCAAATGTTTATGCTCACAGAAGTTTATAGCTGTTTGCTTTATGGCTTTCAGCACCGCAATAATCTTTATTCTTTGCAGAGCAAACAATGCAAATGAAAATAATGTATGAAAAATTTGTTTTACCTCAATAGTCTGTGCCTACAACCTCTCTGTCTCTCTGCACCCAATTAAATGTTGTACCAAAACTAGGGTTTCAGGTGTGACAAATTCCTTGAAATTTCCTAAAATGAATGAATGAAACAACTTTTCTGAGCAATCCCTCCTTAACCAAATATCTATAACTAATCAAAAGTCCTTTTATTTTATACGATGAAAAGTGACAGAGCATAGAGACACTCTTAAATATTATGGGACAGGATGCGAGTGGCATGTGGAAATTGACAGCACAGATCACTTAAGAGATCATTACAGAAGCTTAAATTACAATAAATTTTAACTGTGCTAATCAAAAGTGTAAGATACATTAAATAATACTTTCGTATTTTGATGTTAATCCATGCTAAAATTACTTTAATATAACTGAATTTTTTTAATTAACTATGCTTACACAGAGTCTGCACTCTGCTCGCAAGATTTTAATTTTGGGTAGACACAGACGCAAGATTGTTAAATGTTACCAGTTGGTTACTGGGGTCAGATAATCATAATTAAATAAATGCCCTTTGGCCATATGTTCACGGACCAGAGAATCTTAATCTTTCTATGCTCTCTTTTCAACTTTTCTTCTGCAGCATTGACACACAAGTCTCCGTCACTCAGAGACAAACCCCTGGTCATCTTCACATCATACACCGTGTGTGACATGTGTTTTCACTGTTTTCTTTTCTTCTTTTTTTTAACATTTTGCCATCAAATTCCGCAGAGAACGGTAGTTAGGTTGATGTTCGCCATTAATTATGCCATCCCCACCGACCTTTACACACACTTGACTCTATCAATCTCAATTCTCAATTCTCACACCAACAATTTTCACACAATCACACCATTAGCTAAACAACAACCACCAGTTCTGACTTCAAAATTTCACACAATTGCACAGGTTTATTTATTTTATTTTTTAAAAGGTGTTTTAGAGCGCGAGAAGGGTGGAATTGCAAATGTGCAATGCCTCCGTATTTGCCTCTTCGGTGGGAGAGTACGGGAGAACAATGGTGGTATGCATCTCCCATTGATTGCGCCGCCGCGAATGGCCACTATGATCTGGTGGTGGAGCTTCTCCATCTGGACACCAACCTCCTCATCAAGCTCACTTCCCTCCGCAGAATCCGGCGCCTGGAAACCGTGTGGGACGACGAGAAACAGTTCGAGGACGTCGCGAAATGCCGCTCACAGGTTGCTAGGAATCTGATGCTGGAATGCGAGACAGGAAGAGCACACAATTCTCTCATTCGCGCCGGCTACGGTGGGTGGCTTCTCTACACTGCTGCCTCGGCCGGTGACGTGGATTTCGTTAAGGAGCTTTTGGGGAAGTACCCTGCTCTCGTGTTTGGTGAAGGAGAGTATGGAGTCACTGATATGCTGTATGCTGCTGCGAGGAGCAATTGTTGTGAGGTGTTTGAGCTTCTGCTTCGTTCTGCTCTCTCGCCGCCGCAAATGGAGGATGTTTATGAGAGGGACATGATGAATAGAGCGGTTCATGCTGCTGCCAGAGGAGGGAACTGGGAGATGCTGAAACGGCTTGTGAGGAACGGTTCGGGCGTTTTGGGGTTTAGAGATACTCAAGGATGCACTGTTCTTCATACTGCAGCTGGTAGAGGACAGGTTGAGGTGAGATAGTTAACTTTACTCTGAATCTTGACCAGCTTGTTTCATACAATTTAATACTTTCAGTCTATGATTTGAATTAACATAATTAGCACATTATATCTGATTCCTCGAGGATGATGGGTATATAATATATAAGCTATCAAGTATACTGTTAAAATTATACCATCCATATTTGGGTGAATTCATCCTACATTTTACCCTTTTTGCTTTAAGCTGATTTGCTTTCGGATTGGACATTTACAAAAAATGTGGTTTTCTGGATGCATTTTGTTACTGTTCTCTAACAAGAATTATATGTTTATTACATTTTATAAGTTTTTATTTGCTTCTATACATGTATCATACACGTATCATATATATTTTTAGAATAATCGTATTATATTTGTATCAGGTAGGTATCTTATATGTGCATCATAGTTAATTCTACAGAAGTTCAATATGTCCAAACTGGTGTACGTCCTGCATTTTCAGTTTTCACTGTCCCTTATCTTGATCATTTCAATGATGCAGGTGGTGAGAAATCTACTTGCATCATTTGATGTTGTAAACTTAACAGATGATCAAGGGAACACAGCATTACATATAGCTTCTTACGGGGGTCACTTACCAGTGGTTGAGATTCTGATTCTTGCATCTCCCTCGCTAGCATTGTTAACCAATCACTACGGAGATACTTTTCTTCATATGGCAGTGGCTGGTTTCAGAAGTCCCGGTTTTCGTAGACTGGACAAGCATACTGAGCTCATGAAGCAATTGGTAAGTGGAAAGATTGTGAACTTACAAGACATTATCAATGTTAAGAACAACGATGGAAGAACGGCTCTTCATGTATCCGTGATTGATAATATTCAATGTGAACCAGTGGAATTGTTGATGTCTGTGCCATCAATTGATTTGAACATTTGTGATGCTGATGGGATGACCCCTTTGGATCTTTTAAAACAAAGGGCGCGATCAGCGTCATCTGATATTCTAATCAAGCAAATGATTTCCTCTGGAGGGATCTCTAAATGTCAGGATGTTGTGGCAGGAAATGCCCTTTGCACTCATCAAAAAGCTCATGTCATTGGAGGCAGTCCTGGGACTTCATTTAGAATACCAGATGCAGAGATATTCTTGTACACTGGCATTGAGAATTCATCAGATGCCACCAATTATGATCAAGCAAGTGTGGAATCATATTCCTGCTCAAACGAACTAAACAATTCTGACTCAGCCAATTCCCCACATAACAAGAAGTCTAATTCTGTCAATGTAAGGCGCTCAAAGTTTCGTCTCCACTGGCCTAGGAGAAGAGAGACAAAAGCAGCTGCCTCAGAATTGGAAGATGATGATGATTCTCATGATCCTTTCAGTTCAAGTAGAAACTTGGAAGAGTTTCCAATCCCATTGCGGCAAAGATACTCACAACCATGCTCCCTTCCAAACAACAAAAGAACACAACCTATGAGGACTTCTCTTCCAAGTCCATCCTCCAATGTGAAATTCAGTGCAGGCCTAATGCAAGGTGTAATTCAGCTAAAGCCACATTCTGCTCATTCAACTCCTAGTCCTTTCCAAGAATTATCTGTGTCTTCTCTTTCATACATCAAGAAACAAAAGGGTGTTGAAATAATGGGACCCTCTTGCTCTAATCGATCAATAGATGACGGCACACTTCTATTGAACTACAAACAGTGTTCCTTCAATAAGAAATTGATGAATGGGTATTTTTCTTTTGGAGCACGGGGCCTTGCTGTTGAAGATTCCAATAGCTGCGCAAAGTCAAACAGCAGTTACAAACGTTTAAGTTCCATAGTTGCCTAACGGTTGTGATCAATTTGGTGAGAACATGAAAACGATAGATTACATACTACTTAGCTTGTAATGACAAGTCTTGTTAGACATATATTTACTCTGGATCTTCTTGCTACAATTTTTTTTTTTGCAATCTACTCTGTACTCTTTTCAAGTTTAACATGCTCAGATTACACGATTGACAATGAAAAGAAAGTATGAAACTACAAAGCAAATTCCTCGCATAATCTGCTAAAGAGCTACTACCTCTTATCTAAATATTATAAATATACATCTACTTATTTATTTATTTGATTTTGATTTTTTTTTCTTTTTTCTTTTTTCTTTTCCTTTTTCAACCCATCACTTATTATACTTTTTTCTCTCACCACCTTTTTCTTTTTTCTCCTTATTTCTCTCATCTTTTCACTTTAAATCAGTCTGGAGAAATTATTAAGTGGTATTGGTTTACCCTAATTTTTACATAACACATCATCAAAATCAAGTGATATTATATTTTTATCGTAAATTATAATTTAAGTATGTATTTACGTAGACATTGATTGAAATCATGGAGACTACCACTTGATAAATTCTCTCCAAAAAGGGTGAATGATTATTAACACTCCTAAAACAAATAGACTTCTACTTATAAAAAAAATAAAAAATTGACTTCTATGTATCAATCGTACTTGGTGCAAGACTATGTTGCATCTTCAAATTTTTTGGTTAGTTCTTTAGAATGTATAGTAGTCAAATTGATTTAATAATTCTTATGTAAACTTCCATACTCTTGTAACAAAAAAAAAAAAAAAAACTTCTATATTGTACAAACCCTTTTCAGGAATATACCATTATTGTTAAGCCACCACAAGTAGAATGTATTGTTTCTTCTCTATTTCTGTCTACGTCAATTCAAACCAGACTTCCCCCAAAAAGAATATACACCCCATATTTGATGTCCATAATCTGGATGGTGAGAATCCACCGAGAAAGTATTTAGAGCCAAAGAAAAATCAGAAATGACATTCTTAGTAAAGAAAAACAACTTTAACTTTTCTAATTATAGTTGCTTCACATTTGTCCTTTCAGTTTTTATATATAAAACCGTCTTCGTTTCGTTGTTCAGATTTGGTTGCGTAACCCCCACCCTCCCCCAGAAAACACGTAGACAAATTACTCTTTGCTATATAAACTCAAGTGAATTGCAAAGAAATTAATCAAATACTGCGTGTGGGGGTGGGAAAATGGGCCACTCTAGGGAAAACAGTGAACTTGCTGCCAAGCAGAAGGCAACTGATGATTGGCTTCCAGTTACTGGTTCCCGAACTGCCAAATGGTGGTCTTCAGCTTTCCACAATCTCACAGCAATGGTTGGTGCAGGTGTCCTCAGCCTTCCCTTTGCCATGTTAAATATGGGCTGGTACATGCATTCTTTAATATCACCTATCTTTCGATAAATTATTATATAGTTCGAATCCATATAGTAGTAGGTCCCAATCAATCTCTAACAGGACGTTTGATAAAGAACAAATTTTTTCATGGAATCATGAATCCTATGAATTAAATTTTTTGAGAAAATAAAATTTATTTGATTGAAATTAAGAATATTTAGATAAATTTTTTAGGAATATGAACTTTATGCATATTTTTATTAAATATTTTAATTATTTACCACATTATATAATTTAATAAAAAATAACGTTATATTTTTTTATTGTAATAAATAAAAAATTAAACTCAAAAAAAATAAAATTCTCATCCCATGAGAAAATTTTGGAGAAAATCTGATTAAAAATATTTTTGAAAAACATCATATCCTAGTAAAGTTATTTTTTTAAAATACATATCAAATATAAAAATTAAGTTTTCCCATTATGGAAAACCAAAAACTCCAAGTGGAGAAATTAGTAGGTTCAAATTCACCGTGTCATTCATAGTCTCAACCAATAATCATTTGACAATTAGACCATTAAAGATATATTTATTAAATTAAAGATACACTCAATAATTATCTAACAAGAATTAATTATATTATCCCTTAATTGAAAGAATCTTATTCAATTTAAAATATTTTATTATATGTGTTTCACATAACAATGAATAATATGTGGTGGTGCTTGGTCTCCAATCAAAATTAGGGCATCATCTCAATAATTTGCATAATAAGGATTTGCATTAAAGATCAATGTAGGTTATTGATGTATAACTCACTCTAATTTTCACACGGGAACAATGCAAAATTGTTTTCCAATGAAAAATATCAGCTAGGTCATACTCATATGGGTTTTCCATAATAATTATGACTTATATCAAACCTTAGTCATTTTAGCTCCTAGTATAAGATCATTCAAGTAAGATTTTATAATTGGAATCAGGAAATTCTTATAAATTCATCATTCAAGAGTATCGAATATGATAATTTTGCATGTCCAAAAACATCGTAATAAAGATATATAGATATATATATATATATATATATATATATATATATATTAAAAATCAACATAGGCTACTAAGGTGATACTCTCATTTATGATAGGAGAACAACAATTAAATTATATCCAAATTTTGTCCTTAATCTAATCTTACAATTATTAGTAAATGATTAATGTTGAGGGTGAATTGTTTAACTTAAACAGATACTCAACCATCGCTTGGTGTGCTTCTATAAACAAGGGGATTGACGCAAATGTGGATTATGGCTCCAGAGCCACTAGCTCTGCTGATGCTGTATTCAACTTCTTTTCTGCCTTGGGTGATGTAGCATTTGCCTACGCAGGTCACAATGTGGTTTTGGAAATTCAAGCAACCATGCCTTCATCCAAAGAAATACCTTCCAAGAAACCCATGTGGGGAGGAGTTATTTTAGCATACATAGGAGTTGCATTCTGCTACTTACCTGTTGCCTTCATTGGATACTATATGTTTGGAAACTCAGTTGATGATAACATCCTCATCACACTAGAACGCCCCGCTTGGCTCATTGCCGCTGCTAACTTGTTTGTCTTTGTCCACGTTGTTGGAGGCTACCAGGAAAGTTTCAACTTTCAATTTTAGTGATTATTGTTGTTTTTTTTTTTTTACCTACAATGTTCTCATGATGTTTTCTTTGTAAACACAGGTGTTTGCCATGCCAGTGTTTGATATGATCGAAACCTGCATGGTTACAAAATTAAATTTTCCACCCTCTACTGCACTCCCAGTAACAACTCGCACTATATATGTTGGTATGTGATTATTATTAGTGATTGCTTATAGACACTTTTCTTTTGAGTGGCTAGATTGTTTGCTTGGACAATTGGTCAATACTTAAAACTTTTTAAAAAATGTTGTTTTTTCAGCGGTGACAATGTTAATTGGCATATGTATTCCGTTCTTTGGCTCTCTTCTTGGATTTCTTGGAGGCTTTGCTTTTGCCCCGACATCTTATTTTGTAAGTAGAAAACATATTTTTTTTTTATTTCTTAACTTTTAAAATATATTATTGAATATAGATCATTGAGAATATGTATTATCAATCCAATTAATGCACGTGCTTAATGTAGTGTTATTTTTATCCTACTTGCAGTTGCCCTGTATCATATGGCTTAAGCTTAAAAAGCACAAGAAATTTGGCTTGTCTTGGACAATTAACTGGGTATGTTAATTGTCATTTTAGTAGACACCTCTTCAATTTATCAAATTGTTTAAGCTTTAACTAATTTTTTTTTCTCCATCCTTTAAATTTCAGATCTGCATTATTCTTGGGGTAGTGTTGATGATATTATCTCCAATTGGTGCTCTAAGGAATATCATACTATCGGCCAAAAACTACGAGTTCTTCTCGTAAACTATTGATGCAATCATTGAATCCCCAACTGTTTTAAAAGTTAGATGGGTGAAACTAAATAACAAGAAAGCATTTACATACATGCGTTATGCATAGAATATAGATAGCTTCATAGGATTTGTAGAAGTGATAGACACACAACTAGCCTTGCAAAAATTGTACTTCTTTTGAAGCAACTATCTTGTTCACTATGTAGATCATTATTGGAGACACGGTTGAACGAGTATACCGGTTGTAACCGTGATGAAGTAGTGAATATAGTATTGCTTCTATGATTTTGTAGTATAATAACCAATGCAATCGATTAATTACCTTCATGTTCGAGCAAACAAGTAATGAATCAAGTAACAAATAATTTTTATTTTATTTTCAGATTTAATTAAGACTAAAATTCTTAATGTGATGAATAAAGTAATGAATAATTAATTTTTGGTTCTTGGATAATAAATCAATTATCCCTTAATGTAATATTTTTCAAACCTAAATTTCTTCTAATCATGTAATTGACCTTCAATTTTACAAAATTACCTTACCCTTAAATCCTTGGTAGGTAAAGCTGTTTTTTGAAAAGACAAAAATTTCATTAAACATAAGAAATTTGAAATGGCCACAAGAAGTGACCACTCAACAGTATATACAAGAACCGATACTACTATAGAAGCAGCATCATCACCAACCCCCGAAAACAACTTTCAAAATGGACCCTGCCTTCACGAATTAAAACAACCACTAAATAGTGGGCAAAAAACAAGCATTCCTTAGGTGAGCTTAATTAGAAGAAAAACAAATAAAAGATAAAAATTCATACAAAGTATTCATAATTATGTATTTTATATAAAATATTGATAATTATGCGTTATTTCAAAATATCTTAGAACATATAATAAAATATATTTACGTAGAAAATGAATTAAACTTTTTTTTTCTAAACACACAAAATTACAAATTAAAATACATCAACGATTTCACATGTGATCAAGAAACTTTGTGAATTTATAAAAAAAAAAAAAAGACATCTATGTTAAACATATTTTTACGAAAAACTCTATTAATTATGTTTTAAAATTAACTAAATTAGAATAAATCATGTTATTCACTGAATCATTTTTTATGATAATAATAGTCAACACCATTGAAGAATCATATCATTTGTTTTCAAATACTTGAAAAATAGAAGAATGTTGTGTTATGACAGACTATAACTTTGAAAACAAATTATGACTAACTACAACTCTACGAAAATTCACACAATTGGATTATATTTTCATAGTATTTCCCCAAGTCCATGCATCAAAATATGTTATAAAACTCTATAAATTTACACACGCTGCATTTCTATCCATCACGTCAATAGTTTATGATATCAGAAATTAATGGTTCAATTATGCATTTCGTCTTTATACTTATTCACATTTTGCGTTTTAGTTTCTGTACCTATAAATCCACGTTTTAGTCTATAAACAAGCATTTTATTTTTTTGTTGCAGTCCCTATCATTAATTATCAAGTATCATTGTTAGATTTAGGGCCATTTGTAATCCCACGTTTATTTATCTGAAGAGTGAAAAGTAATTTAACACTAATTTCCTAAAATAAAAACTCAAGTCTCTTACAATTATTTCATTCTGCATAATGTTAAAACTTTGCATAAAACTCTTAATTAAGACAATTAAACGGAAAGACCTAATTGAAAAGAAATAAAAGTTTAAAGACTCAATCAAAAGAAAAAATAAGAGAGATCTAATCAAAATTTTGATAAAAATATGGGAACATGTGGATCAATTTAACCAATAATTTAGAAGAGTGATTTGATTTTAAATGATGTAAAATCATTTATATGTAAGTGTATTTATTTATTTAATTAATTAGTGCTAACGGTATCAACCAATGATTGATTTAAATTATATACAATTGATTTCTTAAATGAAATTTCAAAATATTCTACTATAAAGAACTTTCATTCTCAAAATTAATCTCTTTTGGAAGTATATATATTTTTAAAAAAATTCACCTATGAAGAGAAAAAAGAAGAAGAAAATAATGGAAATGGTGATAAGGCGGTACTATTCCGTGGGTCTGTTAATATGGCGCGGTGGAGAGGGCATAATCGTAATAAAACCAAGCCAATGTTCTTTATAAACCCAAAACCGGCAAAATTCCCGCCATTCTTTCTTTGCACTTCAACTCGAGTGAGAGAAACCCTAGAGAGAGAAACAGGGAGAGCAATGGAAAAGGAAATCAAGTCCGAATTCAAAAGAAGCGGTTTCGGCCTAGAAGACGAACAAGAAATTCTCAGCAAATGTAAGCGGTTCTTCCTTTTCTCTTCGATTCACGCACGATATAGTTTATCTGTTGATGTTTTGAGAATGTGTAGGTGTCACTTTCTGCATCAACTACAGTCTCACTCCTTCCGATCTCGTTTCAAGCTGGGAAGTTTATTACCTCAATAGGTTTGCGTCTTCTGCTGCTGTTTTCGTTTAGCATTTTCACTAAGTGTTATGCCCTCGCCGTTTGTGATTCTGTAGTTTAGAAGAATATATACTCTGTGATCCGTGTTACATTGCTAACGAGTTTCCGGAGACAATAATGCGTCGTTTATTTAACATGAAATCAAATAAACATCTCAAAAAACTGTGTTAATAGAGGAAATGTTGATTTAACGATTCTGTTCTAAATTCTCCAAAAAAAAAATGATTCGGTTCGGAGATAGGTGTTTCGCTTTGCTAGATAATCTGTAGTTTGAAATAATCATTTCAAAGAACTGTCTTATGTCATGCGCACTAACTCCAATACTTTACTTTTTCAATATGAATTTCTCCATTTTTTTTTAAAAGAGGAAATGTTGATTTAATGATTCGGTTCTGAGATAGGTGTTTTGGTTTGCTAGATAATCTGTACTTTGAAATAAACGTTTCAAAGAACTGTGTTATGTCATGCGCACTAACTCCAATATATATTTTCTTTTGTAAGTGGAAGTGTTCATTTAACGATTTGGCTCGGAGATAGGTGTTTTGATTTTCTAGATAATTTATAGTTTGAATTTGGATGATTATTTTTTACAGACAGCTGAATGAACCAGTAGTACAAAATGCTGAAATTGATGGCTTTCTGTTGCATCTACAAAATGAGAAGAAAGAGGATGTTATAAAGGAGAAGGAGGAAGCTGGCATGCATATTTACTCTATCAGAGATGTAGAAATGTAAGCATATTGTCCTTGGTTTTTGTATTTATTTCCATGGTTCTTTCACGCTCAGTGCTTGAATTGCATCTATTTGGCTGCACTAACAATTGAATTAGGAGGGTATTATTTTTTAATCCATTTGCAGAACAGGAAATTCCCAGCTCTATGAACAAATTGTTCTGCATATAATAAATAAAAATGCAGGGAAATAAGGAAGATAATAATTTAACTCCACTAATCTGTGTTTGGGAGGGCGGTTGCAAACTTTATTTTTTGTCACTTTGATATTTTAAAATTGATTTTGGTTATTGAATTTGAAGTAGTGATTTATGCTTGAAAACTTTTATCTCATCTCAAGCAATTTTGTGGTAAAATTTAGTGTAGTTTTTCAACTAAATGCAAAAGCTGCATTCATTTACTTACTGTCATATGTATCTTTTAGGGCATAATCTAGAAACATGATGTTTTGAACAAATTCACATCAATGATTGATGCTTGTTGAATGTGCTTTTGGTTCTTCCCAACTTATTCACATCAATGATTGATGCTATTAACCACAATTTATCATAATTAAAATTCCTTTTATGCAGGATCTTAAATAATGATGATGATACAGAGGACAATACTCCTGGAACTCCAATAAATCATCGTCAAGATTCTTTATCTCCTGCACCTGATACAACATCTTCAATGTATGAGAATGTTTTATCTTCTGGAAAACCATCAAAATCAAAACTAGTAACACCCTTTTCAAAAAGAACAGATAGGTTTGCAGTGAAATTTAGCATCAACACTGTCCCTAATGTAGAGAATGCTGAAAATGATGAAGATGATGTTGTTATAAGAGTTCCACTCCTTGAAAGGTGTTCATTGTCCATTCACGGATCAGGACCCAAACCAGGTTGCAGATTCTTGTATGATAGAACAGAGGATAGGGTATGTGATATATAGCATGACTCTTAGTCATTAACCTTTTACATTAGTTTTTCGAGATCTGATTATTGTTATTTTAGCTTAATGCAATAGAAAACCGACTTAGGAAACATACAAGGGCATTTGTAGCTTCTGGGCTCCATGAAGAACCAACAGACCCTACAACTGCTTCACAGGTAAATATAATGCATCTCTTTCTCTCTCTCTCTCCTATGCATACACAGAAACTTAATTATTGGCTCTTGGTTAACAAAATTCTTATGCTGTTTTATTTTTAACTCGGGCATCATTTCTGGTTATCTGGTCTGTGATTGCATCGAATGATCTTTGCATAAGCGTAAATTGACTAATAATAAGTAATATAATTTGGCAGAGAAGCATTTTTGCTGTTGGCATGATTTGTTGTGATGGAGAAGGCCGTTTAAATGAGAAGTCTGTCATGCTGCAGAGCAGGTAATAGCCACTAGATCTGCAAATATCATTAATATGCATGTATCTATTATCTCATCAGACTGATGTGTCTGTGCCTGTGTGCTGGATGTATTAATCAACACGGAACATTTGCATAAAACAAAGTCAGTCTATTCAACTTGACCAGAGCTTGTCAATGAGAGGGGTGTTATGTACGATTCTTAAAATTTTGTGATCCATTATTTATTTTGGGTATTAATGTGGATATTGTTCCATTAAATCATTTAGGCATTGACTATGTTTAAGGGTGACATCATATATTTGATTCATTTTATCTTCAGTTTTATCTATCATACATGGATCTGTTTTCTAATAACTTGACAGTATTGAGCATTCTGGAGGAGAATGTGTTCGCCTAGACTTGCAACGGTTAAGCCATTATTCAATTTTTCCTGGCCAGGTGAGCAATGCAAAAGATGGGTTAAAATTCTGGTTTTAAATGTGTGAAAGGTATCAGATTTACAAGATATAAAAGGTAGCTTTCATCTTGACAGATAGTTGGTATTGGAGGGCATAATCCCAGTGGGCATTGCTTTGTTGCATCTAAATTGGTGGATTCTATACCTACCTCCTTTGCTGATGAGGATTCAAATCCTGCAAAGAAGCAAGCTGTTGATAAGGAGAATCAGCCAACTGATCTGCTTTGTAAACAAAGAAAGTTATCAATGGTATGCACAATGCATCTCCTTTTTTTTATGAGTTCTGAAAACTATATTGCACTAGATTTCATTTTGGTGAATTGTCAGGACATTTAGAAATTTTGCTCTTACAGTTTTACTACCAAAGGTTCATTTCTTAACAATGACCAAATGCCTAACATCTTAGATAGCTAGCTAAGGAATTGTCTTAAGGCATACAAGCAATGCATGCAATCTTGTCTTCATTATGTTACAGTTGACACTTGAGATATTTCAGATTTTAAAAGATCACCAGCTCTTTCTCAAATATTTGGCATAGTTTTATACATATTGCATGTCTGTTAGTATTTTATATTTTACATGAGCTCTTGGTGCTTCACAGATTATTGCTGCTGGCCCCTTTACTACAACAGACAATTTGTTGTTTGAGCCTCTTATAGAACTGCTGAAACATGCAAAACTAAGACCACCACAGTTGCTTGTATTGGTAAATACCACCTATAATGCAATATGCACCTTTTTATCATTATTATTTTATTATGCCTTAGACACTATGTGCTAGATAATGTAAGGGTGCAAAGTTGAAGTTGACAACTGGTTTTGTCTCAGCTTGGACCATTTGTTGACTCTGAGCACCCAGACATTAAGAAAGGAACTGTAGACACTAGTTTTGATGAAATATTTGAGGAAATCCTGAAGAAGGTAATAACTTAAATGATTGAATTTGTTTTTGGAATTTTCTCTTTTCTCGTCTCTAACTTCAACCGGGGTGCACTTTGCCAATTCCAGTTGGAAGAATATGTAGATTCAGCTACGCATGTCCTTCTTGTTCCATCTATACGTGATGCTAACCATGATTTTGTTTTTCCTCAGGTAATTGTTAATTGAATCAATATGGATATCATGATTTTTGTTCTAGTTAGTGTATTAGTTTAATCATAGATCTAAAATTTGATTTCAATCATTTGTTTTCGTAGCCTGCATTCAACATCAAATCTCAGGTATAATTCATCTTCAGAACTGTTCCTTGAACTAGAAGAATATTATTCAGTGTTGGCACAGTTTGGATGTGATGCTTCTTACATAATTTTGTTTTATTATTCAGATAGTCAGTCTCAGTAATCCTGGAATCTTTGAGGCAAATGAGGTATAGCATTGGCAGTCATATTGTTACTTACCCACGTTGCTTTCTTGAGTTCTGCATTATACGTTTGGGTTTTGTATAAATAAAAAATCTGGATGACACAGGAAATACATTTTGCAACAAAACTTTAATCTTAGATTGAATGACTTTTCGTTCTAACCTTGTCCATGTCACTATTACATCTGTTGTACACAGTATGTTGTTCAAGGAACTGAAGGAAGTTCTTGTAGGTTTTATTTGCCACTTGCTGATATTCTTTCAAACAAAAGAAGCAATAAGTCAAGTCATAGGATTTAGTTGGATGCTGTGTCTGGAGAGGAGCAAGTGAGAAATAAATCATTATTGATTGATTTTCAGGTTAAGGTAGGCTGCTGCACCGTGGATATTCTCAAGCAAATCAGTGGGGAGGAGATATCACGAACTGCTGCAGATGGAAAACCCATTGATCGCTTGAGTAGACTTGCAAACCATATTCTTAACCAACAAAGGTAGTATTGTTATCTTGTGATCTTTGTGCTTTGTGTTGGGTTCAGAAATGATCAGAAACAACTGATGTCTTTCAATTTTTAAGCCAGCTTCTATCCACTTTACCCACCAGCAGAAAGTGTTCCCTTGGACTTTTCGCTTGCTCCAGAAGCCCTTCAACTCTCGTTTGTTCCAGACATACTTATCCTACCTTCAGACATCAAGTACTTTGTCAAGGTAAAATGATTTTATTAACCTATTATACACAGCATTTTCTTTTAAAAACAATCAAATAAGCTGGTGATCAGGGCCTGCCAGAAAAGATTGTTGGATTCTATTTTATGATGGAACATATAGAAATTAATTCACCATTGCACAGGTGCTTAGTAGCAAAAATGAAGGGATAAACCACACGAAATGCATAGCTATCAATCCGGGAAGACTAGCCAAGGGAGAAGGAGGGGGAACTTTTGTTGAGCTTGATTACTGTGGGGGTTCCGACCAAATTAACGCTTCAATTGTTGGCATATGAATATTGGAGATGCGTTTTTGTTAAGGTAACCACTTAATTTAGCTATAGTCGCTGAGGCACAGAAACTGCTTATGACTCGTGCACCTTTGTATTATATAGTTTGTAATCTGCATAATTTTTAAGTTTGTTAAACGAAAACTGAGTTAATTCCTTCAAAAAACCACACAGGCCGGACCAGCCATTTAATTGACGAAGACATTAGTTACAGTTTATTACTAGGGAGATTTTTGCTGATATTTCTTGAGCTTAATCAAATTAGTTATAGTTTTGCATATTTTTACCAAGGGTATAGCTCGGTTGGTTAAAAATTTCTAATACTTGACTTTAATTCTTAATGATTAAACAACATTTTGCATCTCTCATTTCGACAGCCATATAAATATGTATGAATAGGGGAAGTCGATATAATTTTGATCACTTCCAATACAAAAAAATTGAGTTAAGAACAATTCACTTTCATACTATAAATTTAGTCTTTATTATGACTTTCCAGGAAGTCATGCCTTGTTTATTTGCAAGTACAGTTTTTTTTTATTTGCACATGGTTTAAATGTGGTTAATATCAATTTGTATTTAAGGTTAACACACTTAGATTAAAATTGATTGAAAACTAAAAAATTATGGGGGGGGTCATTAAATAAAATGTGAGATTCATTTTTTTTATTTTCAAAAAATTTCAAACGATAATAGTGTGTTGTTAATTAAATCTATATTTTAAATTATTTTTCCCATGTATCAAATTGAAAAAATGGAGATGAAGTAAAATATATCTTTAGTTAAATAATTTTTTAAGTTCAGTTTTAGTCCTACAATTTTTTTGTAGGATTTTATTTAATTTGTCCTATAAGTTTTTTTTAGAATTTTGGTCTCTAATTTTGAAATGCACCAG
>PYAF01003302.1:5989755-6003842 GCA_007407185.1 Glycine tomentella
TTCCAACTTACCTGCATTGTTTATTAATACATCAACTGTTCCCCAAGCATCAACTGCCTGCAGATGTGAAAGTCATGAAGCAGCAAAGGTAGAATAAGGTCAATCTAATGATTCAAGATTAGCTGCTCACAGTTTTAATCATAGACTCCACGTCATCCTCATTAGAAACATCTCCACCAAATGTAAGAGCTTGCCCACCGAACTCCTCAATCTACAAGGAAATAGTCAAACAAATTAATGCACAAGTAAAATAATGTATAATTAATGGTAACTACACAAACTAATGCAGTTCAGGCAACCACTCCTTTCTCCTTGGTAAAAGAAAAAGATGAGTATCAAAGTGTAAAATTTATAGAGGCAAGCATCTAGCGTGGTGGAGATATAAGGTTGGTTGGGTGGTAAAAGGAAAAGAAGGGAAGGAAGGGAAGGAGGGAGAGGTCGTAGGTTCGAATCCTTCCACTAACAAAAAATTAACATTTAACAACTAACATTGGCCGATCAAAAAAAAAAAGGCATCTAGCGTGGTACTGCCAACTTATAATCGTAACAAGCATTTGAGACACAACAAAATTGCTAGCAATTATACTAACAGATACGTTGATGTCATAGGATATCCCAGTCTCAAGTATATTGCCAATGAAGAAAATGTACAAAAATTTGAAAGTAATCACAAGTTCATTTCAGACATTGTAAATAAGTCTACATTATGGCCCCAAGATGAGATCTGCCTCAAAACTATGACATAAAAAGCAACAATGCACAAGTTTGTTTTTTTTTAATAATCACACAAATTTCAGGAGGCAAATTTTACCTCCTTGGAAACCTCCTCAGCTTCCTTGGATGACCTTGCATAGTTGACCAGAACCTGCAATACAAGGCCAGTGAAACTAAAAATCAGAATCCCAAAGTAAATCACGATGGTATTACAGTAATGAAGACAACTTTAACTTTATAAGAAAAAGTTCCATGGAATGCTCCATATCGTGACAGAAACTGACAAAAAGAGAATCACATAATAACTTGATCTTCAGCATTGCATCACTATCGCCAGAAACATATTTCTTATGTGTTTAATTTTTGAATTTAATTTCAATGCACAGTGTAAAGGTTTTTTTTACACTATCCTTCAATGTCAAATCATCATGACAAGTTTGTTAACTTCTATAACAACTACCTTAAAAGTCATTTCAAGATGATTCCCAGTTAGTTGATATTGTAAAAAAAATTACACAGATAGTGTATGACAGTTAACCTCTAAATTTTAAATATAAATAAGTTTAAGTAACTTAAATTGCAAACCATTACTTTTTGCTAACCAAAAGTAATATAAAGCAACTTAAATCCCTACGTTGAAAACAACAATTTGCAAACGAGATACGTATATTGAGAAATTTGAGATATACTACGTGAAATTCACCAAAAACAATCGTCAACCGTTTATTTTATCTTACTGCAACAGTGAATCGTTCACTATTAAATTATGCTCAAGGATTTGCGAAGACAAACCTTGCAACCTGCTTTACCTAACGACAGTGCAATCGCTTTTCCAATGCCTCTGGAAGCTCCGGTCACCACTACAACCGGCGATTCCACTTTTTGAGTTGCTCCGGTTCCTGCTTCCTCCAGAGTAGCAACCTGTGCTCTCACACCTACACTTACACGAATAAAATCAACCAAAAGCTTAACATAATGATCGAAAAGCAAAAAAAAAAAAAAAAAAAGAAATCGGTACCGGAGGAGCTAAACGGAGTATTTGATCGGTGGCGAAGACCGGAAACGGGACGGAGATTCGTGAGAATTGGAGACCATTGCCGGATCTGACCGATTTTCCGGTTACCGGAGGAGCCGAAGGTGACGGTTCGGAGAGCAACGCAGTTGGATCCGGCAATGGAAGCCATGAGTGTTCCGAAAATGCTACGAAAAGCGAAAATGGAAGAAGAAGAAGCCAGAGAATAAGTGTGTGAACGAAAGAGAGAAAGTTTTTTGCGGTTTTTAAACTGCGTTTGTTAGATTAGTGCTTGCTTTGGGAGCTCCGCAGAGTGTGAATGTGGCTAGTGAGAGGGCGATGGTAACGAAGAAGGGAGTGCGGTCTGTGAGTGGGGACTGGGGTGGGAAGGATGTGCAATTACCGTGTGGGCCCTAATATTGTGCGAGACTATTTGAGCATGTCGAGGGTAAAAGTGTAAATGGAGATCTTCTTTCCACTTGGGAGAATCGCTTTCATTCATAGTGAATGAAAAATGTAGATTAAAATTGAAGAATTGATACACTGTTCATCTAAATTAAAACTAACCTAAATCCGTCTCACCCACTAATAATATACACTTGCTTGTTATTTTCAATAATATAAAAATCCTAATGACACAGTCTTTAATTAATTAATTAATATATTTAGTTCAAAAAAAATGATTACATATTTTTACTGTATATTTTTTATTATTGATTAAAATTTATAAAATTATGAGTGAAATTTATTAAAAAGAGACATACAAATTTTGTAATTTTAAAAAATATTCCGGTCAATAATTAAAAAAATGTATGACAAAAAACGTGTTTTAGTCTTTGCATTACAAAAGATAAATATTTACTTTATATTAATTATAACTTATAATAAATAAATATTTTTATATTTACATTTTACATTATAAATAAAATTAATAATAAATAAATATTTCTAAAAATTCAGAAAATTATATACTTCCCTTATAATTTATTAAATAAATATTCGAATTTATAATATAAAAATATTAGCATATTATTTTTTATTTATTTTTAGAAACATTATATAATATTTTTTTATAAATAAAAACGTCCTTTCTTTTTCTTCAAAATTCCACTTTCAAATACACTCTTTTATCTGAAATGAAAGCATCCTAGTCGCTCTAAAACAAAATAGATGTTAACGATCACGACATAAAAATTGTCTATCTTCAATATAATTTGTGAAATATGACAGCAACGGTCGTGGCTCTGGGGATTTTGCCCAGGATATTCAGCTAAAGAATATGACAGCAACGGTAATGTTTAATACGTATACATTTTTTTACTGGTAATACGTATACATCTATCTCTATCTATTAATAAAAAAACGGAATTATAGAGTCATTTTCAATTTTCTGTCTGCCACCAAAAGCTTATTTTATTCACGTATTATGAATATAAAGAAAGTCCAAGCAAAGCTCCAGTTTTCCGTTGTATATTAGCTCGCAATTATCTCAGTTTTCTGTTGTTTTTTGCAGAAATATTTTTATGACCAATCCAGTGAAACGATAGTAGGATAACATGAAAACTTCAGTTTTACCTCTTTTCTAACTTTGACATTGCAGCAAGATAACCTGTCAAAATTTGTAATTCAGAACACGTAAAACTACATCTAATGCAGAGTCAGAAACCATAGTTTTAAATGGTTATTTTCAGCCCTCTTGCATAGAAACACCAATTAAGCATTCTTTTGTGCAGGCTTCTTTGAATTGTTTTTCCGACGAACCTTCACCAAAGCTTTTTGTAAATCCTAAAAAAACATAGAAAGAAGAATGTAAATCATTCGAATCAGTCATGCTACAAAATTTACCTCAAGAATACACCATCATCATAACAACAATAATAACAATAATAAAGAATTATATGTGTAATTCCTCAAAGCCCAATTCATCCAAGACGTCCACTGTAGCCATTAAGCCTAACTAGATGACACAAAATCTAGCCCCAGTTGCCTAAGCAGTCAAATGCGTGCCCTAAGACCTCCACCAAGCAGAACTTCCAGTTGGCAGCCACTCTCACATCATTTTGAACCACTCTTACGTCAACTGGCTCAAGAATTGGCCACAATCACAATTCACAAGGCATAAACATAAATGCTTGCCCAGTCGTTGGCACCATCATCTAATCTAACCCCAACTCATCCATTGGAAGATTTGGTATAGGGATATCATAATATAAATCCAAGTAGTGAATGAAAGTTAAGATTTGGTATAGAGATATCATAATATAAATCCCAACTCATCTAATATATTTCTTTATTCAAATTTTTTTTCATAAATTAAACTGATTAAACCCTCTTTGCTCAAAATCACCAATCAAAATATCATATTTTACCCAAAATAAAAAATTCTGAATTCCCCCCTCCCTCTTTATAACCCAAATCTCGCATCTTACAAAATATCATAATAAATTGGTCATAGTAGATGGATCAAAAATGTAATAAAGCCTAAATTTATGAATGCAGTTCTCAAGATTTATAATAATTTCCTTTAGATAATGAAATAGAGCAGAACTTACTAAAATAGTAGCTTCCAAAATTATTCAGCAAACTTATATACCATAACTAAATCGAACTTACAAGTGAGACCAATATAAGCTAGCCTCGTACTTACCTCTTCACGTTCATTTTGAATTGTCCCTGGGGTCCAAAGACCCTCCAAATTGTAGTAAGCTCTAGCCTTTTCATCAAGTGCATGAACTATCACTTTACCTAAACATAAAGAAAGGAATCAATAAGGAA
Source organism: Glycine tomentella (assembly GCA_007407185.1). NCBI lineage: Eukaryota > Viridiplantae > Streptophyta > Magnoliopsida > Fabales > Fabaceae > Glycine > Glycine tomentella. Next base: position 5,994,257 of record PYAF01003302.1, read on the forward strand.
AAGGCATGTTAGAACTATAAATCAATCAATTTGACATTTTCATAACAGAATATAAGAAATGATCACTAATCTAGAATATCAAACATCATCTAAAAATAACAGATTGATAGAAAAACTACTCTTTAGCTGGAAAATGACAGGTAAAAGAACTACTAAAACCTAAAATCAAATAATAAAAAGATTCTTTTCCCCGGACCCACGAGATGCTCTGAGCAATGGAATATTGGAAGGAATGAACATGTAAGTGATCCATGAAAGATTTGTTATATTTCAACACCCCCATGGTGGGTACATAGGGTTAAACAACAATGTTGGAGTAGTTGTTAACAGACAAACTTCAGTTTACTCTTCAATAAAAGTCATGACTCACGAGTGTGATACATGCACCTAAGAATGGTAATTTGCTCCATTCAAACAATGAAGAAATGAGAATGAGGGCAACATTTGTGTTTAGATGGAGGAAGTAAGGATTCTGAAGCTCAAGAACAGGGTTCGAAGCCATGGATACCATGGAAGAACCAGATAGAAAACGATAAAAAAAAAAGTAATAGAGTGGGAAAGAAAATACGAGGTTGCACAAGGTGGAAACTAACACCATATAAAGAATAAACTCAGTATCTTATTGATTGAATGAATGTCTTATATTAAAAAGTAGCATGTGCTTAAATACAAGTATACACAATGTTATGCTCGAGTGATGTTACAGAGTCGGTATGTTAATAATAAAGTGCATCTTAAGTGCATGTTTGGTTTGCAGTTGAAATTGTTGCGGCACACGTTTCAATGCAAATCCAACGGATAAAAGCAAAAGTGAGGGTCTTGATCCTTTTGCAAAAGTATTTTTGCCTCAAAGGTAATTTTTCACCTGATTTCCAAACATGCTCGAACTAGTAACACGTAGCATGAGTAATTAATTAGGAAAGAATATGAGCCTTCACTTAAACTTCATGAGTAGCTCTTGGTGTGAGGTATTATTGATAACATCATACAACATTTCAAGATGCTAAGGAATGATACTGTATCAATTACATGCAATTCTCATTACTATCATTTTGCTTCCTTAGAGTTTCACTTAGTGGAATTTCTAAATTCAACAAAACAAAACAAAAAAATAAAGTTAAAAAGCATGAGATAGCAACCAGAGTCAATGACGATCCACTTTCCTCCTGCTTGACCTTCCACACTTGGTAGCATCATTCGTTCAACTCCTCTCTGTTTCTGCTTAGCCTAGTTACTTACACAAAAAATATAATTAAAAAAGTTAGGGGATAAAAAAAATGAAATAAAAAGTAATTTTCAGTTTGAAAGTAAAGGAACGAAGGAAGGTGCATTGCCTTGTAAATTAGGGCTTGGGCGATGTTCTTGACGTGCCAGGTGGACCTGCCAGTAGCGAGTACCATGAAATCAGCCCAATCGCAGTGCTTGGGAACTGGTATCACCTTAACGTTGTCAGCTTTAACGTCGGTTAGAACCGTCTCGATCTCCTGCAGATCCAGAAGGTGGTGTTTCCGGCCGTCGACAGCGGACAAAGAGGAGAACCCTACCTTCCATGGTTGAAGAAGGGCCTCTGAATATCGCAACCACGTTCGAGTTCCGATAACTCCCAACATTAGCGTGCGCACCAACGCCCACACTCAAATCAATCAGAGCAGACTCAGTTCGTGTAAATTAGAGTTTGCCTTACGAAATCTTTGGCAATATGACGACCCCGTTTTCATTTTTTAGTTGTTTTTTTTTTTTTTTTTTAACTCCCCATTGCTAGGGTGTCCACCCTTCATCCCATTATAAGGGTGTCTTTAATTTAAAGAAGAAAAAAATATATAATTAAAGTAGAAACTATGAGATGTGAATTTTTTGAAATAAAGTATAAAAAAAATTATTTTTTTTCTTCATACAAACATAATCTAAATAAATTTATCAGTTACAAATAAAAATGGTTTTGATCCAATTCATTCATTTATTACATGGGTAGTTAATTATTCATTCATTTTTTTTAAAATCCAATGAATTTTTCAATCAATATTTAATGGATCAAAATTTATCCAACTTAACCATTAAAGAATTTGGGGACAAATTTCAATCTAATTAGGTTGGGACTATTTTGCAAATCTCGATTATACCTATTTTCGGTTGATATCAACAAAATTGTTTAACAAATCAAATGGGGTATCATTCTTTCTAGAAATTGATATAAATAATTTCATTTTTGGTTGATATCAGCAAAATAATGTTACAATTAGGGGTTGGTATAGGGATTCATATTCGCAAATCATCTCGTTAAGTCCATGGACCTTGTAGATAATGAGTCTATTTTTTATAAAAAATTTGCATAACTATATTGAGTTTTTGAGGTCGATTCGTTTAAGTCCGTAGACATAGTGAACTTTATATGCGCACTCGCAAACTACTTGCATAATCTGCCTAAGTCTATGTGCAAGTATAGTTAATTTGTTATGTTAAGATTTTAATATTTAGTTTAGGTTATTATTGTTAATTTGTTGTGTTTAAAATGTTGATATATTTTAGTGTGCTAGAATTTAGATTAAAAAATGAAGTCAATTTTTTTCTTGTAATCTTTTACATTTTTCATTTTTTTGTTAAAAAATATATCTATCATATTTTTTTTTCAAATTACTATTTTAGTCTACGGATTAATGTGTTTATTCCCGACATTTTATAAGTCTGATATAAACCTTAAAAAAAGACCATTTATGTCATAAATCAAACTTATCCTTATGTTTAAAATGTGTAATTCTCAAATCAGATCTTAAACGGACCGGATTGATTCGCATATCCACCTCTAGGGGCTATCATATATGTCAAGAAAATAAAATATGAAAAAGTAACAATTGTTATGTATGTATTTTTTAGCAGGCTTTTTAATTGGTGGTAAAATTAGTTGGAAATTAGATTTTCTTTGTGTTCCTCCTATACATTTCAACTTAGTTGAATGCAATTCAAACAAGTATTGAAAGTTTAGATTTCAATATAATAGATTGCACCAAATTTCTTGGCATAAAATTTCCTAGATCGTATGTATCTCCATGTGCACACTTCTTAGAATTGAATGACAGAGTTCGAATACTCAAGTTGGATTCCACTCAAACAACGATAAATTTTGGACCTCAGTGTTTGAGTTGGTTTGAATCATTAATTATCCCAACTCACTCATAAACATCATTATAAACAAAAACAGGTATGAATTTTAAATATTTTTTGAGTTTTTTTTAAGGAATAATATGTATTTTTTATTTAAAATTTTTAAAAATAAATGAATTCTGAAAAAATTATTAATATGATCGGTGTGTCTAATACTTTAGTTTTTTTTTTTTTGTTTTTTTACTTTCACTTTTCAAATACTATTATGTATGAAGATAATGAAATTAAAGTCATACAAGGAAACAAAAAATAAAAAGGTTAAGGGCAACTTTATGTGTGAGTTGCTTAATAAGTATGTAAGTGAATTTTAATGAGTCCGGTCATACTTAAATGAAGACTTTTTAACGGTTCATTGGTGTTAATTAAAAAATAGAAAATAATAATATATGTATTACACATACAAGTTCCTCTCTCCCATTTATCACATCTATGGTATGTCATTAAACTTGGATTTTTTCATCATTAGAGGGCAATTTTTTTTAATTATCAAGTGGGGGTAGTTTTTTAAAAAATTACTGTTTGAGGGTAAGTCGTGTCACATGACACGAATTTTTTGATTTTTTATTTTTAAAAAATGTTCTCAGAAGTCATAAATGTGGTCATGACTTTAAAGTCGTAACCACATTTCCTACTTCTGAGTTATGTTTCATTTTTTTTGTTTTTAATTTTTGGGTTTATGTGATGCACTAATTTCGATCTTATTTCAATCGTTAACATTTTTCATGGCAAAATGTTGTGATCGCAAACAAAAAACCAAAAAATAAAAAAAGAAACATAGCTTAGAAGTCATAGAAGTCACATTTACGACTTCTGAATGCAAATTTATTTTTTTAAAAAAAAGAATCATGTCATGTGACACGATTTATCTCCAAACGATAATTTTTTAAAAAATTACTCCCACTTGATAATTAAAAAAAATTATCCCCTAATGGTGAAAAAACCCCAAACTTGAGTGCAAATCCCCCATTTCCCCCTTCTAAAGTTTTAGTTATGCGTGTGTGTATGTGATGTTATAATCAAGTTTTTTTGTGATTAACTGTTGTGACTACTGGAAAAGGATGTCCTTTTGGCGAGTGGTGACAAGTTTCAGTGATGGAGGAGTATAAAATAGATGTATGGGTATTATGTTTTAAATGTTTTTAATCAAAAATAAAATTAGAAATCAATAAGAAATTTGTAGTTTTGGTGATCTGAAATGTTTTGTCCGTTATTGAAAATGGTAGAAAACCGTTCGATTTTCATATGATGTGTAACAGATTTGAAACCACCCGTCTTTCATTATAGTGTAGCAGTAAATCTGGTTTTTGTTATGGCTGGGTTTCGGTTCGATTCCTCTCAGCCATGGTTTTAGTTTTTTTTTTTTTTTTTAAAGTTCATCTATTTATTTCGGAAAGAAAGTAAAGAAGAGAACCACCTGGGAATTGGGATTCGAATTTCGAACCCTACTACCTAGCTATATTTACTAATGAATTCCCCACTAAGCAATTATGAGTTTTGTACACAACTAAAACAATTATATATATATTGTGCTTAATGTCATTTTAAATACTTTTACATTTATTTCTGCTTTTAATTTTTTGATGAATTACTATATCCATTTTTATCCCTTATTACATCAATATTGCACTTAAATACAATTATAAATTATTTGGTATTTTTTTAATTTCTAAAACCTTAGAATTTTTTTTTGCCACTTCTATGCACTTAAGAAATATGTGGATAATGGGTAAGAACATACAAGCAGCTACGAGGGTGACAATTATAATTGATACTCACAAGTACAGTTATAATAACTTTATTAGTATATTATTGGTTATGGAAGATGTGAAGATTCTTGAACTTAGGTCGACTTATGTCAAAAAGTTAATATATTTTATTTGAGGTAAATGTGTAATTATTTTGGTTGAGGTTGAGTTAAAGATATTTTAATTGAAGTTGGTGTTGAGATAAATATATTTTTAATGAGATAAAGGTAGAGTTGGGCATCCAGGTAAGTCAACCCACTCTCACAACCCGCAAAATCCATCCCATGAAGCTCGCATTCCAACTAAGCTAATTTTTAGCTAGTCTGCACCAACTCTACATAGCCCGCCGGTCTAGCAAGTCGACTCACATTTGACAAACAAAAAGTAATAGAAAATTATATTTTAAAGTGTAAAATTTGATTGATTTTAAATCATTTAAAAACTAATTATGTATTTTCTAATTAAAAAGTTATTTGTTCAAAATGGAAACATAATTTGCATATAAGCTATCTAATAAATATTTTTATACACCATGTTTACTTAATATATATTTCTACACTAAATCAAAATATTATATCATTATTCACCAACCATATTAAAAGTACTTGAGTTCTATATTTTTTATTAAAAAAATTTGCTCATTTTACACCCTTATTTATTAGTATTATATTTTTATATTAAATTATAAAAATTCCATCAAAGTTCATGAATAAAACCTGTTTTTTTATGGATTAAGTAGATCCAATTATAATCCTAAAATTTAAACAGGTCGACCCATGAGTCCAAACCCAAATGTCTAATTTCAGATAGAGTTAAAGATACTTCAACTTAAGTTGAGATAAAATTCCTCTGATCGAGTCAAAGTTTAAATTACTTGTCTTAAGTTTGAGTTGGAAATACTTCACTTAAAATTAGTTAAAGATATATGTCCAAAACAAATGTCAAGAAAATTCAAATTAGACCAAAATCAAATTACTGTAGTATAAATAGAAGAAAATATGTCTTCCACAAGGTAAAGGTAAATATATTTTGATCAAGGCTAAATATTATCCAAATACTTGACTTTTTATTAAGAATTTATTAATGATAATTAAACTTATATAATTTTAATAAATTAAATATACTTTGTAGCATAAAATTACATAATAGTAAATTGGTTACAAACTATTTTTTATGCAATAATTGATAAAAAAAAAATGGATATAGTAATTTATCAAAAAAATTAAAAGCAGATATGGATTAAAAAAATAGTACTTAAAATGACGTTAAGCACATAATAATATATATAATGTTTAAGTTGTGTACAAAACTCATAATATCTTAGTGGGGAACTCACCCGTAAGTATACCCAGGTAGCAGAGTCTTGGTAAAAAGTGACTATGCTTACATATGTTAATATATGTATTATAATTTCCTATTTTTTAATTAACAGCAGGTTTCATTACCTGTTATTACAGGTAAAACAAAGTAGTCCACAAGTGGACCATTAAAAAAGTCTTCACCTTAACCTGACCCGTCCCATATGTCATCACACCAGTTAATAACTCAAGTTAAATTTTCCTCCAATGGGTTAGTTATTAGAGGTGTTTATTCTTATTTTATAATAAAACTATTAATAAAAAAGTATTTTCATTATTTCTTTCTCTCTCACTCTCAAATAATATTCTACAAGAAATTATTTCTTGTGCAAGCAACGGAACCAACTTTAATGGAAAAATAGATATAAAAAACGGTTGCTTATATTTAACAAATACATAAGAAACTCTCGTTAAAGATGCTCAGGAGGTTAGGCTTGTGTGACGACATATTTTTTTATTTATTTTACACTGTAAAGAAATTATTCAATAGATCAGAAGCTTCCTAGATGTTTAAATGGATTTTCTTTCTTTATTTTTTATGAAAAAATTAAAAAGCTATATGCATTACACAATTTACGAATAAATGAAGAATACATGAGACTTGAGATAGAGAACGGGATTTTGTTTATCCAAGTCAAATGGCGTCGTTTACTCAGTAAAGCGTCAACTTCAAGTCTTTAACAAAAAATAATGCTTTAACAATTGTCCTTTTTTTTTTTATATGAGAAACACATTGTTAAATAATGTCTTTTATTTTTCTTCTTTTATGTTACAAAAACATATGAAGAGAGAGAATGGCGACAAATTGACAAATACAATTTTTTTGGAAGATCTATGAATATGATGCAACCCAGCGATAAAAGTCAATTTTACATCTATTAGCATTCGTGCATAAGATATGTTATGTCAACATCGATGAGCATTTATCTCTCAAAATTCTTCTGACGTCGTTTTTTTGGTACTAAATATTTTCCACATACAACCACGAAGGAGCATGCATTAATTAGGTTGAATTTTGGATTCTTCAGTTTTTTAAATCTATACTTTTGATTTTTTTTAATTTTTAATTATATTTGATTCTCTTATTTTACAAATTTATAATTTTGGTACCCTGATATATTATTAAGTAATAATTATAATTATTAAAAATATTAAATTAATTATAAATTAAAAAATAATTATTAATCATTAAAAAAATTTAATAAAAGACTATTAGAATCACTTTAATGTGATGTTATTGTTAGTAGAATCGCATGTGATAGTAAAGATAGAAGAAATGTTTGTGGAGAATAAGAGGAACACAATTTCTTAAAAAAATGGATTAATAATTTTTTATTCAATTTTTAATAATTAATGATTTTGATTAATTTATAATTAATTTTGTAAATAAATTAATCAGAATTATTTATTAATAATCTATTAGGAGCACTAAAATCATCAATTTATAAAACTATGAAGACCAAATATTATAATTAAAATTTAGAAGAATCAAAATAATAAATTTAAGAATTTAGAGAATAAAATTGTAATTTAGCATATTAATTAAAAGATTTAATAGTATTGAACTTGGTCAGTTGTTCTTAGCGTCTTAGCCAGGAATCACCGCCCAAAATAGCATCACGAAGGTTGAAACATATACTTGGTTTGATGTTTGTTACATCTAAAACATAGTTATGCATCTCAAAAGTGAGCTTACATATGTTTATCAATGTTAAATTTGAGAGCTGGGAAGAAAATATGTGAGAGTATAAAAAATTGAAATTCAAATTAAAGAAAAAATACAAATATAGAATAAAAGAATTTTTATTTTAAAAAGTATTTTTTTTCCTTTTTTATATTTTTTATTCAATAAAAGAAAAGAAAACATATCAGATCTAAAAAAAATACCATTAATTCATTATGTCACGAGTATTTAGTTTTGTCATTGTATTGAATGTCTAATGAGATTTTAATCCTAAAATTATTGTTAAGAGGAGGTAATTTTAAAGTAACTTTTGTAATAAGGTGATAATTTTACACTACAATTTATTACAAACTTACTTTTTAAATGAAAGTTCATAAATTTTAATCACTTCATCTTATAAAAATATTTTTTTAACTAAAAGTAATAATTTACAAAATTGAGATAATTTAAAATTAAATGTGTAAATATTCACTAAAAACATGCGAAAAACTAACCACGGCTCAGAATGATATTCAAGTTACTGTTATAGCTAAGATAGAAAAGGTGTCAAGTCTAAATCATTAATGATTAATCAATGCATATTGTATTTTCTCATGATAAAAAAATATTTACAAATTGCATTTTGATGGGTTTTGCCCCCTCGATTTTAAACTTGATTTTTTGTCCACGTACACCTTAATCTGTACTCATTTATATATAGTTTATCTAGGCTAGATGTACCCTAATTTGTACTCTCTTTTTTTAATATTTTTTTCCAAGTAAAAGCATCAAATCTTTACTATTCCTCTATAATACAAAATTATTATCATACTTTTTAAATGATGAATTATTAAAATAAATTGAAATGTTATAAGTATTAAACATGTTATTTTATGTTATTTGACCAGCTAATTTATTAATTAATTTTATTAAATACTTTCAATTAAGACTATATTCATTAAGATATTTCAACAACTTTTTAATTTTTATTAATTGAAATGTTTGTTTAACTGTTTAGTAAAATTTTATTTAGTAGTTTTAATATTTATTAAAATGTTACTTGAAATAATATTTTTTAAAACATTAGATTCTAATTTTTTATATTTTTTTCTTTTTTATCCTTAGTATATTTATCAAATTTTATGATTATTATTTTTAAATAAATTATGATTTGATTACTTTTCTATCATTTTTATGATTTTCAGATACTTCAACGGTTAATTTTACTAAACATTTATAATTTAATAAACTAATATTTCAATTTTTAATTTTCAACTAACTTTTCAACTAATTTTATCAAACATAATCTATAAATTTTTTATTTTTCAACTTCTAACTTATAAACTTTAAACTAACAAATTAATTTAATACCTAAAAGGGAATTAAATTAGTTAACTTTAAAATTTTCAGTTTTAGTATTTTTGTGATTAAAAGATATTTTTGGTTGGTAATTATTCCCAATCCGAAACAGTGCTTTACCCCTAGATGTCTAGTCAACTGCTGCGCCTCAACGCATTTCGGGGAGAACCAGCTAGCTCTGGGTTCGAGTGGCATTTCACCCCTAACCACAACTCATCCGCTGATTCTTCAACATCAGTCGGTTCGGAACTCCACTTAGTTTCACCCAAGCTTCATCCTGGTCATGGATAGATCACCCAGGT